>CAUZLF010000361.1:0-146508 GCA_963580285.1 Lucinisca nassula | reverse complement strand
TGAATATCTCCAAAATGGTTACTTTTCTGTGGCTATTAAATTCTTCAAACATATGTTGCGAGTGCTTACTGTGCTGCCTCACGGCAGAAATAAGAGAAGTATGGAAGCCGATAGGGGACATTTTGACTTGTGACTTTTGAACTTGTGACTTATGACTTGCGACGTCGGAGTTGCATGCCTAATGTTTGCGACTTATGACTTTTGACTTTCGACAAATCTGACGCAGTGGAAGACGGCGGTCAACGACGGTGTCGATCCAGCGATTTTGCTGCTCCTGTATTATATTGTTTGATGAATGCCATTAAGAAGACTTGTTTATGTTTTTTACTCTGTTTTTGTTATCTTTGTATGACTTATGACTTGCGACTTATAACTTTGACTTGTGATTTATGACTTGTGACTTATCACTTTCGACTTATGACTTGTTGACTTTTTGTGCAAACCCGAAAAATATCGGGTAGCGGACAACGGCACCGACAATTCCGGTGTATATTGTTTAGAAATGCCACTTAGAAGACCCTGTTTCATGTATTATCAACTCTGTTTTAGTGACAATTTACTACCGCCTGTGTTGTTATGCCCTATTACTTTAGATTCGCGCCAAGAAATTGTCTTAAGTTGCAAGTCAAAACTCAAAAGTCATAAGTGACAAGTCATAAGTCGAAAGTCACAATTCGAAAGTGAAAAGTCATAAGTGACAAGTCAAAACTCATAAGTCAAAATTCATAAGTGACAAGTCATAAGTCTTAAAAATTCACAAAATCAGAGTAAATAACCTACCATATGATCTTTTCGGTGGCATTTTTCAAACAATATAAAACAGAAGGAGAAAAATCGCTTGCCTCACCGGAATCTTAGCCGTCGTTGTCCGAAATCGGCCGTTGCTTGAGGTATGTCAAAAGTCACAAGTAAAAAGTCATAAGTCGCAAGTCGGTAGTCACAAGTCGTTAGTCACAAGTCAAAATGTCCCCTATCGGCTTCCATAGAGAAGTTATGTATATCCCTGTAATTTGTAAACCTCAGTTTTCTGTGGGGTTGATAGGGATATTCATTACGCAGACTTGTTAGCATGATGGGACCCCAGATGCAGTGATATAAAGAGGCTGTGGTGTACTGTGACATATTATGAAATGTTAAATATTAAAATTTATTGATTGGAATTTAAGTTGCCTACCTGTCAGTGCAAATTTTCAACTTTCGGTAAAAAAAATTATTTCATGATTTTGGCTTGATATGTTCTGTGTGCGAGCAATGTGGCCCTTTTGTTTAACGCACCGTTGACTTAACAAGCTCCTTGGTAGCCAAAAGGTTATCTGTGCTAGCAAGTACAATACACCACAACCCCATTATAACACTGTTCGTTATAACACAGTTTCGGGATGGATCCCAAAAATGTAAACATTATATAGAATGGTCATTTTTCTGTATAACCTATACCCAAAAATGTATAGATTATATAGAAATGTATAGATTATATAGAAAAATGACCATAAATGGTCATTTTTCTATATAATCTATACATTTTTGGTTTGATATAACATGATTGTTTAACTAACACGGTTTCTGTTTTGGATCCCATGAATAGTGTTATAAAGAGGTTGTGGTGTATCTGTTACTTTGCTATTTGTACTGAAAGATATATGAGTAGCGGTTGCATTTGCAAAGTTATTCACATTTGTTCAGCAAAATTATGAGTATGCATGCTGTATTAAACGATTGTAGTTTTAATTATGTATTTATAAATGCCATTTTCTGGCGATTTTTAACCTTAGTTTGTTACACACCTTGTGGTTGTTTATGCAATACCCAAGTTGATATACAATTCATCACGTTACAGGGGTAGAGACAAAGCATGTTGCTTTAGGCGCCCAGACTGCCTTAAATCCAAATGTTACATTAATATAAGTTAATAGGAAGTTTTATCCAAAACTTAGGTGCCCAGACAAAAATCTAGGCGCCTTGGGCGACTGGGCGCCTATCAGTCTGTATCGCTGCATTTACAAGCCTGTGTTAATTAGAGATAATTAGAGCCTGTGTTAATTATATAGAGATAACAGGGTATACATTATTTTTCTTATTTCTGCTCCAAGACAAAGGCTGTGGGTACCCGTTAGAGCCGCCTCAATGAGGCGGTTCTAACGAGCACCCACAATCTATGTTATGAGTTTAAGTAAGAAAAATATCACAAACCAGTGCTTCAGCTGAAGTGCACGACCCACCGGATGCTTTTAGCTTTATGAGTGTTACCATATATGGGTATGGCGGCCATTTTTGTCATGTGACCTGGACCTAAAACGGTTCCCCCAATAAATGCGCCTTATCGTAAGGCGCAAAAATATATCTTATACTTTAGTACTGTATTCTGAATCGTTTGCAGGATAAAATGCATTCTCACTTTTCCAATACAAAAGCATATGTGTCAAAGTTTGACCTAGGCACAAAGAAGGTCAAGGTCAACCCAGGGTCACCATTTTAGCAATTTATGATGGGCCTACGTCCCAGATGCTATTTATCAAGTTTCGTGGAAGTCTGCCCAGTGGTTCTGGAGAAGACTATTTTTAAGGGTTTTTACCATATATGGCTTGGCGGCCATTTTGGTCATGTGACCTGAACCCCATGAGCAAATTTTGGTTTCCCCCATCCCATAGAGGCTCCATATGAAATTTGACTTCAATCGGCCCAACGGCTTCCGAGGAGAAGCAGTTCGAAAATTTTCACATTTTTCGCCTCGGCAAGGCTATACTAAATGGAATGTAATATTTCGCAAGTTCATTGGTTAGATCTCATTGATATCTATCAGTATGCCAAAAATTGTTTAAATATTCGAAGCGGTTAAGTCACTATCACCAATTTTCACAAACGGGTTACAGACGGACAGACAGACTGACAGAATGACACGGTGATTTTAGGGCACTCTTAGAAAATCAACCGACTTCAGTCGGTCGCTTTTTATGCGGGTTTTGCAATTTTCATCAGAAAAGTAGCCATTTTGGGGATATGAAAGAATTAACTGTGTCGCATAGGTGTTTTAGCATAATGGACAGTTGTTATCTCAAACACCAGTATCTCGAGCCACTGCTTATGACTTACTAAGTTTTGGGCAGTGTGGTTTTAGTTTATCTATAGGTTTTTGTTTTTAGCATCTTTTATCTCAAACTACTGTTATTTCAAACCAAATAATTCTGTCACTTAGAGTTTGAGATAAAGAGAGTCCACTGCATTTAACACTTTGTGTGTGTATGTCATAATGATTTTATGTACATAGTTATGTATATATTGTAACTATTTATGTGTATTTTACATGATTTAGACTTTTAAATATTATTTATACCCTGTATAGCTAACAGTTGGGTCATATGCATTTGCCATAGTTAATCCATATTTGCCAGCAGCCGAAGGGACAAAAACAAACATTGTAGCCCTAGATCAGGTGCCCCAGAATGCAGCATATGATTGAGGTCTACACTATTTGCTTCAAGAACGTTTTTGAAGAGCTTGCATTATGATTTTATGCCACCCCTTATAACCAATTCTAAGACGGGGCCTGACACTACATATTATGACCCACAAAGAGGATTGATGTGTCCTTAACCCTTTTTGTACCAGAAACCCAAAAACTGGTAATTGACACAAAAGTACAGCCATTTTCCAAATTAATTTTGAAGAAAACAACTGACATCCCTAAATTTTGAAATGACTCCTAAATTTAAGGTGGAAGATTCCATTTGGTACAAAATGGGTTAAACATCAAATCATCAGCATCTAACACAGTGCACCTACAAAGGAAAGGAACTATGATTTGTTTGCCCGATGCACGTCTGACAGGTGATCAGGTGGTCCCGCGTTTCGATATCTGCTGGGTCAGCAACATTCTTTCATGGAGATTGACTATGAAATCTTTTCTACGATCATTCTCTGCCTGATTCAAGAAGGGCTGTTGTCATGGCTCGATATGACCTAAATAGTGTTGACTTGGCCATTAAACTCCATAACAACAACACAACCTATGATTTGTTCTAAACAAATCACTGGGCGGGAGATCTTGACATGAAGCAATCATTTTATGGCTTCACTTGTAGTTTCTTTGATGTCAGACGGTGTAACGTCATTTTCCCATTTGGAAAATGTTACAAATGGACTTGAAAGCATGTGTCACAGTCAGTAGTTTTGGGGATAATTTAGACTGCTACACAGACTTCTATTTTAAAATAGATTCTATTCATTAATAGATGGTCTGTGTAGCAGTCTAGGGGTAATTTTAGACTGGTTCCCTCACCCTATAGCTCTCTGGCTTTCGCATATATTTTAATAGAACACAGGCATCCAGTTAAGGGTAATTCTAACAAGGCCGAAAGGTCGGGAAAATTCGATGGTGTGTGTGAATTCGGGTTTAACGACGCTTTCAACAATTTTTCAGTCATATCACGACGATGTCTGGTTGCGACAGGGAGCTCAATGCTCACTTTTATAGTGCTGCCTCACTGAAGTATCATGTCCCAGACACATTAAATGATACCACACCCAGTCACATTATCCTGACACTGGCTCGACCAGTCCTAGCTCTACCCTGTAAATCTGAGTGCCAAGCGAGGAGCAGCTAGTACCATTCTTAACGACTTTGGTATGTCGCGGCCCGGGATCGAACCCGTGACCTCCCGTTCCCCGGAGCGGACACTCTACCAACTGAGCTATCGGGGCCGGTTAGAGAATTCGATGGACACTGCAAAATTATTGTTGATCACTAGTGTGTTAGAATTGAAATAGATCAGATCACTTGTTTGAATTATTAAGTACCATAATGATCCTGAGTATTGGGACAGATGGGCCTAAGCAAACAGTGCGGACCCAGATCAGACTGCTCCTGAAGGAGCAGTCTGATCAGGGTCTACACTGTTTGCCATTCAGTCTGTACTTGTTGGATTGTGAAACAATTTTTGGAGCGTAGCTGTTGCAGCGTAGCTCCAATGAAATGAGAAGTGATTTCGGCACTACTTTTGGTGTTACTGCGTATGACTCAATCACCAGTGAGAACATAGTACCCCGTGTTAACATAGTAGATTATTACGCCATGCGGTATCTTCTTATAGTCTGCTTCACAGACCACCTATTTCAAACGGAATAGATGAATATTTTTAATAGATGAACTGTGTAGCAGTCTAATCTTTTTATAGTTCAGTTCATATAAGCCAGTTTACAGCCCATTTGTACCACACAATCCAAAACCTGGCAACTTGCAAACAGGACAAACCCAGATCAGAAACCACAGGACGCGGAGTCTCATTTTGACCTTCACTGCATACTTACAAAAAGGTTCAGCCATTTTTGCCAAATATTGCGTGGAAGCCACAACCTGGCATCCCTGATTTTAAAATGAACCCATTCCATACTGATATAAGGTGTTGCGGATTCCATTCGTTTAAAATGGGTTAAAAGTACGCAGTGTGGGTCGATAATGTATTACCAAAGTAAGACAGTTGGAATGAGTTTGGACAGGTGCACGTCAAGGCTTATATTGTAAGCATTAAATGTTGCAGTTTAGACACAGATGAGACGCCACTTGTTGTAGGCTCTGATCTGGGTCTGCTATATTTGTCCCTAAACAGGCTGCTAGACATATACTCAGAGTATGGGTTAATGTGTGTGTGGGGGGTGGGTGGGGAACAATGTTACTTTTTTTAAAGCGACCTGTATGCGTTCTAGGCATGTGACCATAAATAAAGCAAATTGTCAGCTCAGACGCAGGTTCGATACCTGCTGGGTTCGGCAACATTCTTTCCAGGAGATTGATCGTGATATCTGTTCCACGGTGATTCTATCCCTTTCGCTGATTCAAGAAGGGCAGTTGTTGGTTTCGGGTAAAAGACTGTGCACTGTGCTGTATTGACAATGTCTAACCAAAAAAATTGCCTTAATGCCAGATCATTTCATAAATGGCCTTGTCGAGGCAATTTTTTTATATAATAATAACGGAGTATAATGTCTAAACCTCTTGAAATAGTCCTATGGATTGATATTGACAATAACTAACCCAAGAAACTGTCGTATGCAAGATCGCATCATAAATGGCCTCACCGATGCAATATATATTTCGAAAAATGTTAACAGAATACAATGTTCAAACCTCTCTGAATATTCCGATCATTTTTGGTATTCAGATTGATATTGACAATACCTAACCCATGAGGCTGTTTTATGCAAGATTACTTTATGAATGGCCTCGCCGAGGCAAAATAATATAAAAAATGAATACGGAGTATAACATTTAAACCTGGCTTTGACCATTTTCGGCATACAGGTTGATATTGACAATACATAACCCGCAAAATTGCCTTATGCAAAATTACTTTACAAACGGCCTCGCCTAGGCAAACTGAAAAATTATTTCGAAGTGTAACTTCTTATCTACTTGGAATATTTTTGACAACTGTTAGCATACAGATAGATAATGTACAGATCTAACCAACGAGATTCCTGAATGCCCAATTTCTTTATTTTAGCCCCGGCAAGGTACAAAATTCACCCACCGACACGGTCGTATAACTTTCAAACCGACGGGTATATTTTTATAATGTTTTGCATGCAGATGTAAATTGACAAGATCAAGCTAATGATATTGTCTAATGCCAGATATCTTTATAAACAGCCTCACCGAGGCACTTTTTAAAGACTGATTACGGATGTATAACTTATAAACTGCTGGGAAAATTATAATAATTTTTCACATGAAGATAAACATCATCAAGACGTAACCAATGTAACCAAAGAATGTCTAATGCAAGATAAATAACCTCCCCAAGGTAATTTTTCAAAAACGAATTACATTAAATAACTTTAAAGCCGCCAAACAATTGCGCAAGCTGCAGTTATTGCACGAACTATAGCTCAGCAGAAATCTTCAAGTAAACTGTAGAACTGCATGGTTGCTGTATTGCTCAATACATTGATTGTGGGTACTTGGTAAAACTGCCTCGTCAAGGCGGTTCAATCAAGTCCCCGCAATCAATCTTTTGAGCAGAGATAAGAAAATATCACAATTTTGTATCTTAAAACTTCCATTTTTTTTTTTGCCGAAAAATTGACAATGTATTTGTACAGGTTTGTTTTCGTGATGGTTGTTGCGGGGTCTACACCTTAGTGTGAGTTAATTTCAATATAGGTCTTGTTGCTTTAACACGACTTCTGGCCCAGAATAACTTCAAACAGCTATGTTCATTGGATCAATATGAGCCTGAATTCAAATACCAATCAGACGCTTAATCAAATTATCAAAGCTACGCTCCATCAGCACTCTCAGTGCTTTGATTTTCAAAAATTTAGGAGAATTACAGCAAGTCCTTAAGGTGTCTGAACTTTTAGGCTTTTTATGTCCCCGGAGGAGGGCATATAGTTTTTGCACTGTCCGTTTGTGGGTTTGTGCGTGGGTTTGTGCGTTAGTCCGCACTTTTTTTTGTGATGCAAACTACTTCACCATTTCTTCACCGATTGAGCTGAAACTTTGCACATGCATTCCTTGTGAGGTGCAGGGGTGCCTAACACAATTTGCACATTGGTCCTCTCATTTACGTCAGAGTTATGGCCCTTTGTTTTCTAAAAAATGCACTAAAACCTTGTGATGCGAACTTCTTCCACATTTCTCCACCGATTGAGCTGAAACTTTGCACATGCATTCCTTGTGAGGTGCAGGGGTGCCTAACACAATTTTCCCATTGGTCCTATCATCTACGTCGGAGTTATGGCCCTTTATTTTCTAAAAAATGCGCTAAAAACCTTGTGATGCGAACTTCTTCCACATTTCTTCACCCATTGAGTTGAAACTTTGCACATGCATTCCTTGTGAAGTGCCGGGGTGCCTAACACAATTTTCACGTTGGTCCTCTCATTTACGTCGGAGTTATGGCCCTTTATTTTCTAAAAATGCGCTAAAATCCTTGTTTTTTTTAACTTTAACATTGGCCATAACTTTCGATTTTTATGTGAAAGGGCTTTCATATTTCACATGTGCATTTCTTGTCACAAGACCTTTCTAGTGGTACCATAATTCTGACCTCGGGACCTAGACCTTGACATTTGACCTACTTTTTTTAAAAACTTTAACATTGGCATAACTTTCGATTGGTAAATGGTTGGGCTTTCATATTTCACATGTGCATTCCTTGTCACAAGACCTTTTTAATGGTACCATCATTTTTTACCTTGTGACCTTGACCTTGACGTTTGGCCTACTTTTAAAAACTTTAACATAGTCCACTTTTTCACAAGACCTTTCTAGTGGTACCATAATTTTTGACCTCGTGACCTTGACCTTTGACCTACTTTTTAAAAACTTTTACATTGGCCATAACTTTCGATTGGTAAGTGGTATGGCTTTCATATTTCACATGTGCATTCCTTTTCACAAGACCTTTCTAGTGGTACCATAATTTTTGACCTCGTGACCTTGACCTTGATGTTTGACCTACTTTTTGAAAACTTTAACATTAGCCATAACTTTCGATTGGTAAGTGATAGGGCTTTCATAGTTCAGATGTGTATTCTGTGTCACATGACCTTTCCAACCATCCAATAATTTTGACCTTGTGATCTTGACCTACTTTTTTAAGACTTGAACATTGGCCATACCTTTCGATTGCTTAGTGATACTGCTTTCATATTTAACATGCGCTGTCCGGAGGCATCAGTGTTTCACAAACACATCTTGTTACGGTAACCAATCACAGTTATGTAGATGATTCACTCAAGCCACATGCTGATGATTTGATCTACTTTACAACTGACCTCCAAACTGAGTTTTTACTCAACATTTCACTGCTAGAGCTGATGTATTTCTTAAGTACACTCCATGTATATAGAGAATACCAGGTTGGTGTCATTTGATATCAAGTTTATCAGGCAAGGCTTCGAGAACGCTTGTAGAATCGCGAGGCTTGCCGAGCGATTCTACATGCGTTCTCGAAGCCGAGCCTGATAAACTTGATATCAAATGACACGAATCTGGTATTCTATTTATCAGTTTTTGCCCTTGTACACTCTTAAATTAGCAATTTACGATCAGTCATTGGTTGCCCTCAATGCGTCCCAGCATCTTGGCAGTCGATATATTTAGTATCAGCTGACCATATTTTTCCTATGATTTTTTTTTCAAGCAATTTTTATATTTTTCCCAGTAACAATAATTTTTTTTGTCATTTTTCTAGTAGTTTGGTTCAATCATAAAAGTGAAAGGTCACGTTGACGTGATAAAGCTCACTTTTCCTGAGATAGCATATCTTTATCGGGTCAATGCGTTACAATGCAAAATATATAGGGGGTAACTGATAAATTTCATTAGGACAACACACAAATGTGCTGTTTTACTTCATGATCATAAAACTAGAAATTTCCTGATAGAAAATTGTGTCCCACCTGCTTTAAGCATTGGGCCCCAGCCCATAGGGGCTTGAAGAAATATATGGGCTGCATGATGCTTCCACGCAGAGCTGAATCCGGCCCGCACACTAGTACTGGTAAACCGCTTAGAGGATCTAAGCCTGTCCAGGAACCGCGGTGCGAGGCGGACCGTCCATGCTAATAAACCCTATTGGTTTCATTGGGCCACAGGGCTTGAGATATCATTTCATCTCAATGTCGGGTAAAAGTCCCACAAAATTGGAAGCAACGTCTCCAAAATGACCTTTACAGTGTTGACGGGGAGGTCAAACCTCACATCAAACAAACAAACTGCTTTAAGCATGGCACAATATAGGAGTCCGGTTATCCTTTTGACTGTGCTTTGTCAAGTGGTATACATTTGCGACAACCCTAGCTTTCACCCAAATGTTCAAGCCCATTTCTCCA
Source organism: Lucinisca nassula (assembly GCA_963580285.1). Lineage (NCBI taxonomy): Eukaryota > Metazoa > Mollusca > Bivalvia > Lucinida > Lucinidae > Lucinisca > Lucinisca nassula. Next base: position 136,674 of record CAUZLF010000361.1, on the reverse strand, counting down.
TCCATAATCATAAGAGCTTCATTAATGATGTTTGGTACAAACTTGTATTTAGGGATGACAACTTTAATGTTAGCATCCATATTTGACCTTGACCTACATTTCATGGTTCACTGACTTTGTAAAGATTTTGCCTCCACAGGCATGACGTGGCCTTTTGTCAGAATTCATATTTCTGCTTTAAACAGATGTTGCTGGTGATTCTTAGAAACACCTCGTTGAGGTGGGTCTGATAAGTACCTGCAATCTATTTTTTTTTTAAATGAGAATACAGACAATCATGTACACTCTTGTAGACCGTACTTTTCTCAAAACAGATAACCCATTTCACATTACGAAAACATGCCTATCATGACAGAACTTGTAACAATGGTTTCAATGGAACGAATCCTTAGCAGAAGATGCGAGGGGTAAGGCTGACACGATTAATCGTATAATCGATTAATTGATCGATAAATTCCACAAAAATGATTATCAGTACTGATTTGCTTGTAATCGATCATTTGATAAGTACAATTTACTACCCAAAGTTGTGCCTAAAATAGCTGGATCAGTGGCAAACAGTGCAGACCCTGATTAGACGCCGCATGTTGCTCAGGCCTGCTTGTTCAAATATACATATGGTAAAGTGCAACATATGGTAAGAGTTCTGCTCAGACAGAAAACCAGACAGGTATTATTATGACAAAAACAATAGCGATTACTAATCGATTATCGATCGTAGTGACAGGACTGATAATCGATTATCTTTCAGCTCCCATTAGCCAGCCCTAGTGGGGGGAAAATGGAGATACCAAAGAACATTGTGTTTATGTCTCCAAGAAACAAATGTATTTGGATATTTGTTATACCCCCACAAATGAAATTTGGGGGGGGGGGGTATATAGGAGTGAGCTTGTCGGTCTGTCGGTCGGTCGGTCGGTCGGTCTGTCCGTCGGTCGGTCGGTCGGTCTGTTGACTTGGTTTCCAGACGATAACTCAAAAAGCGCTTCACCGATTTTTATAATTTTTGGTACACTGATGTAACATCATAAAATACAGGTCAAGTTCGATTTCCACTACAATTCGTCAATTTTCAACATAGTTATGGCCCCTTTCAAGTGAAAAAATTGCAAAATGCCGCTGTTGTACTGTCAAGGAAGTTTTTGTGGGGGTATTCATCACCTTTAGTGATAGCTCTAGTTAGAATTGCCTCGGTGAGGCGATTCTAACAAATGCTAAGGCAATTCTAACAAATATCCACAATATCTGTTTCTTGAACTACCTGAGGATTTGTTATAGCTTCAGATTCTTTGTAACGTTAAAGTGTAAGGAAACAAATGCCATCGTCATCACGTGACCAAGTCCGTGAAATGAACACCCTGCTAAACCCAGATTTATATATAGAAAACTGGGGTCTCAGGGGGTATACAATATTTTTTCTTATTTCTACTCCTAGACATAGGTTGTGGGTACTCGTTAGAACCGCCTCGTTGAGGCGGTTCTAACGAGCACTCACAACCTATGTTTGTAGTATTTATAAGAAAACTGTCACCGATTTTCGTCAAAAAGCAGTCATTGAAGACACATGAAAAATGAACTAAGTCGCACGGGTGTGTTATCGTGATGGTTATAACAAGGGTCCTCTGTATATATCCGGCCCCCGCCCATAGGGGCTTGAAGAAATATATGGGCTGCATGATGCTTCCACGCAGAGCTGAATCCGGCCCGCACACTAGTACTGGTAAACCGCTTAGAGGATCTAAGCCTGTCCAGGAACCGCGGTGCGAGGCGGACCATCTATGCTAATAAACCCTATTGGTTTCATTGGGCGACAGGGCTTGAGATGCCATTTCATCTCAATGTCGGGTAAAAGTCCCACAAAATTGGAAGCAACGCCTCCAAAATGAACTTTACAGTGTTGACGGGGACGTTAAACCTCAACTCAACCAACCAACCTCTGTATATATAATTTGAGGTTTGCAAGGTTATCCATTGCATGGCTCTGTTAAAGTGATAGCTGTTAGCTGGAATTTACATACGCAAAAATGCATATACAGTAGAACTTCGATGGCTCGAACACCGATGGCTCGTTCACCATGGATGTGTCGAACCCATTCTTGAGCCCCTAGCAAAATCCTCTACATAAGAAATAGTGGGGGATAATTAAGGAGATTTTAGTCTTTTATCTTAAAAATGTATGCTGTGTGTACTCATTAGAATCGATTCTAATGAGTACACACAGCATGCATTTTCATTATAGGACACCGAAAAGATGTGTAAAAGTATCTCGTTATGCCTCCTGACAGTAACCCTCAGTGGCTCGAACTACCCCTGTCTCGAACAGATTTTCGAGGTCCCAAAGGTGTTCGAGCCATTGAAGTTCGACTGTACATGTCAGAAGAATGTCTTACATTCTGAATTTATAGGATGTTTATAGCTTTAGCCTTAATACAGAGAAAAACGCCATCTAAAAATGTCTGTTTAATCTCAGAATCTCAACCATGCCATAATGTAACGTTAGGTCTGACTTTATCTCTTAAGATGCCAATCACACTAATTGTTGTCTGCTGATTATTTAACAAATCATTGTTGTACAGCCCCCACCCATAGGGGCTTGAAGAAATATATGGGCTGCACGATGCTTCCAAGCAGAGCTGAATCCGGCCCGCACACTAGTACTGGTAAACCGCTTAGAGGATCTAAGCCTGTCCAGGAACCGCGGTGCGAGGCGGACCGTCCATGCAAATAAACCCTATTGGTTTCATTGGGCGACAGGACTTGAGATGTTATTTCATCTCAATGTCGGGTAAAAGTCCCACAAAATTGGAAGCAACGTCTCCAAAATGACCTTTACAGTGTTGACGGGGACGTTAAACCTCAAATCAAACAAACAAAAACAAATCATTGTTGCAAACAGTGTGGATCCATTGTTACGAGATGGAATAGGAAACCTCTCGGGTGCTTATGCACATCTAAATTATTTTAGTAGATATATGGTAGGGCGGTGCGAGTGAAATATTTTAGGTGAAATATGGTACGCAAACTGTGCGGCTCCATGAACAAGTCATGCACATATCATACGATGTATGCATGAGTGGTTTATAGAGAGCTGTTTTTACAATACAGGGGGCCGCTAAAAGGCCGAGTCCTATAGAATTTGCCTAAAAATCGCCAACCGCCAAATTGTGCCATATATGATTTTTATTCCCGTCACGTGTTGTGTGGGTGTTCGTTTTGACAGGAGTCATGTCATTGATTATAGGGTCGTTTCATCAATTTTTCCTATGGGAAATATACTATTTGAATGCAAATCCATTATCTACTCGATTTTTGCTATCTGGCTTTGTTTGTGGCCGGTATCTCCACCTCGCCACGAATTGAGCAAGGTAATATGAGTAGGCATGATTTTCCGGTAGGTTTCATAGATATATAAACCCTGAAAAAAGCGGACACTTTAGCAGCAGGTCAAGTTGTAAGAGTGAACACAACATTGTGACGGGGAAATAGAAAGTATATTGAAAGGTATGTTAAATCTATGTTTAGTATTATTTTTGTATGAACATGCTTGTAGGTTTTGGAGGGGTTTACTTCTAGTATACCCCAACTTTCTGAAGCCTATTCTGAATTCACTGTTGTGGCCTGTAGTGATTAGGCTACTAGCTTTGCCAGCTAGACGTCGCAGGATTGATCCCAGGCTTCTCCAGTAGTAGAATGAGTCTTTCTAAGTGAGGTCCTGTCTCATGCTGACCCTAGATGTTGGTGAGACGTAAAGTTTGGACACCCGCTCATTCTAGATTCATTTAGGCTTTTAGACCCCTTTTGTAGAATGTAATTAATAAACGCCGGGTCACTTGTTTGATCCATGACTTGTGACTAGCTGTGGTTAGAAAACCGTGGTTCCGTCCCAATATGATATTAGGTGTAGAGGGGACGTAAACTTAAGACGGGTTTCACCACATCTTCATCATCAGGGCAAACTCTTACAAGAGCCTGTTGGGTTATCCGTGATGATGAACCGTAATGAATTTTATTTTACAAGCATGTTCACGTTGATTAGAAATAATTTTGTTCAAGAAGAATTACAAGTTCATTTTGTAATGATGCCGTTTTTGTCTGATAACTCAGTTTGTGCATGTATGTACATATAAAGAACGTGATGATGATAAGTGGGAGTATTTGGTCGCCACACGTCATAACGGCCTGAGCGGCGGGGATGACGTCAGCTGCGTCATCGGCGTCGCGAGGACGGTTGTGACGGGGTGCCTACCAAATACAGAGAGAATTTACGGCAAACAGTGTTGGCCCTTATGAGACACTAACAAATGTTGTGGATTATAGATGAAAATCTTCTGTTGTAGTTTCTATCTGTTATTAATGTATTTAATTTGTGAATAGCTATATTTGTGAGCCGTGTCGCGGAGAAGAATATGAAATAGAGATTGTTATGTTTCCTGTAATTGGCAGCTGACAAGGTAGCGCAAAGGCGTGGTCTGTTCAATTGCCTCTTACTTGTGATAATGTAGTAAGCACAAATTTGATGAGTATTATGCTCAGTAGTAGTGAGCATTAATTGATTTCTGTAGTGCTCAGTAGGGAAACATGAACTTTGAGTATTATTGTGTCAAGCGCTGGGTGCTGATAATTCGATGCACAGTCAAGTTGAGTTCTGCTGTACGGTTATTTGTCGCATGCACTAATCAGCCTGTATGTCTGGTCGGCGCATGCGCAATAACGGTATATGCATGAACATATTCTTACTTCTCCGGGAGGGGGATCATGATATAGCATGTATGTTTTGTGACTCGTTTCTAGTCCAGTTATCGTAATTTGCAGGCACAACAATGTGTGACCTGCTGCTCCCTGCTTCATAGCAGCAGGTACTGGTACGACGCTAGGCGTTAGGGTCCAGCAAGGGCGGACAGACCGCCGTAATCAGCGCCTACCAGGGTAGAAGCAGAATCTAAATCATTGTTCGTTGTAAACAAATGTGAGACCATGGAAGAGGTCAACTTACCTGCAGGTTATTTGGACGATCGCTAAACCCCTGATCGGCAAACGTGATCGCTAAACCTAGGAGTATCAACTGTGTTGGTAGACTAGTTCTGCTAGTTCGCGAGAGGAAGTTTCACGCGAGTGGGGGATTCACCCTAAGTTATAAACTGGCCAGTCGCGTCTTGTGTTGTTTCTTTTTTTGTTTTTGTTGTTGTTTTGGTTGTTTGCTTCTGTAGGTATTCACGTCACCCGTTCCGAGCACAGAACATTGTTTTGCCTTCGGAGCGGACGTCGTGAGTTGGCTACAGAAGCAACAAATTGTGATGTTTTGTTTTTGTAAGCGTTGTATGTAGATACTGTAAATAATTCATGTCATTCATTTAACATCTTTCTTGTGCCTTACCCCACAGCTGCCCGTACACCTGTCAGAGATCACGCTCGTTTGTCTTGTCAGCATGGGGGTTTGCGGGACGCCGTAAACCCACATGTAACATCCATCAATATCAGACTGCTATATCAGACTGCTCCACTCTGATCAGGGGCCATACTGTTTGCCTGTTTGCAAATATGTGTCAAGTTGTAAGAAGGCACAGCGAACAACATAAACAGACAAAGTTTTCAGATGCAGTGTTTTCTGGCATCTTAAGGATTAAACTTAAGAAATAGATCAGCTCTAGCTGTGATTTGTTGAGTAATAAATCACAGTTTGGAGGTCAGTTGTAAAGTAGACAAATCACGAGCGCGTACCGCGCGTGGTTTGTCTACTTACAACTGACCGACAAACTGTGATTTATTATTCAACAAATCACAGACAAGAGCTGATCTATTTCGATTCTAACACACTGAAAATCGGCAATAATGTTGTTGTTTCCTTCAAAATCTCACAACCTTTCGCCATTGTTATAAGAAATCCCGCTAAAATTATCGATTGAAACACATGCATTTATATCCTTTTCTTACGTTTTCGATGCGAGAAAATGACGTTAGACTGTCTAACGTCAAGGAAATCGACTAGTGACGTCATAAATTGGGAATTTTAATGACGTCACTCGTCACGCTCTTCCGAGCTGTGATTTGTTGCAGAATAAAACACAGTTATTTTCCATTGCCTATATAGGCGCGATGTGTTAGAATATTGTATAAAGTGTTTTTAATCCCCCCGCCGCGAAGCGGAGTGGGGATTATAGGAATGGCCTTCGTCTGTCCGTCAAGGTCAAGGTCACATTGGAGGATCACGAGATTGAAACTTTGAATTTTGTGTCCGTTCCATATCTCCTTTACCCCTGGAAGGACTTTCATTAAACTTTTGTGAAATATACCACCTCAGTAAGCTGATGTGCAGAACCTATCAATAAACCATGCCAACTCAAGGTCAAGGTCACAGATGAAGGTCACAAGGTTGAGCCTTGATACAAAGTGCGGCAGGGGATTTGGGTGTCCCTCGGACTGCTTTCTTGTTAAAACAGAATGTGTGTTGAAGAAATTTTAGTGAAGATCTTCATTTCTTTATAAAGTTATATACCATAATGATCCTAAGTATTGGGACAGACAGGTCTAAGCAAACGGTGCAGACCCAGAGTAGAGTCTGATCAGGGTTTACACTTTTTGCTATACCATCTTCAGTTTCTGGACTTCTTGCTGGATCATGAAAAATTGTGGTTCTCAACGTGTCCAATTCATCACGTGAACAAGTCCGTGAAATAAAGACCCCCTAAACCCCACTTTATATAGCGAAAACTGGGGTTTACGGGGGTATACATTATTTTTTTATTTCTACTCCAAGACATAGGCTGTGGGTACTCGTTAGAACCGCCTCAATGAGGCGGTTCTAACGAGCACCCACAACCTATGTTTTGAGCATTTATAAGAAAAATATCAAGGATTTTCATCAGAAAAGTAGCTATTTTGGAGACGTGAAAAATGCACTATATCGTACGCGTGAGTTATCGTAATGTTTTAGGATTTTTATGGTAAACATTGCCTCTTCATAACACTGTCTTTTTAATCCCCCACCGTGAAGCGGAGCGGGGATTATAGGAATGGCCTTTGTCTGTCCGTCTGTCTGTCTGTAACGCTTTCTTGTCCGCTCCATATCTCCTGAACCCTTTGATAGATTTTCATTAAACTTTGGTCAATTATTCGTCTCAGTTAGCTGGTGTGCAGAACCCATAAATGAACCATGCCGATTCAAGGTCAAGGTCACAGTTGAAGGTCATGAGTTTAAAACTTTGAATGTTTTCTTTGTTCCATATCTCCTTTATCCTTGGAAGGATTTTCATTAAACTTTGGTCAAATATTGTTCTCAGTGAGCTGATGTGCAGAACCCATAACTGAACCATGCCAACTCAAGGTCAAGGTCACATTTGAAGGTCACGAGTTTAAAACTTTGAATTTTTTGTCCGTTCCATATCTCGTTTACCCCTCAAAGGATTTTCATTAAACTTTGGTCAATTATCCCCCTCAGTGAGCTGATGTGCAGAACCCATAAATGAACCATGCCGACTCAAGGTCAAGGTCACATTAAAACTTTGAATTTTTTGTCCATTCCACATCTCCTTTACCCTTGGAAGGATTTTTATCCCCCGACCGAATAGGTTCGGGGGATATAGCGATCAGCCTGGCGTCCGTCCGTCTGTCCGTCCGTCCGTAGACGCAACCTTGTGATGGCCATAACTCCTATACCCTTTGAGATTCATTCATGGTTCTTGGCACACTTGTTCACAAGGCTGAGACGGCGTGTCATGCGCAAGAACCAGAACTCTGGATACCATACTTTTTGAGTTATCTCCCATTTTAATAAAATAGAATGACTACTTTGTGATGGCCATAACTCCAGTACCCTTTGAAATATATTGATGCTACTTGGCACAGTTGTTCACAAGGCTGAGACAGCTCAAGAATTACAACTCTGGGTGCTCTGGTATTTTAGTAATCTCCCCTGACAATATAACCTTGTGAAGGTCATTAGTCCAATACCCTTTGAGATATATTGAAGGAACTTGGCACAATTGTATACAAGGTACAGAAGGGGTGTCATGTGCAAGAACCACAACTGTTGGTGCTGTGGTATTTGAGTTATCTACCCTTCCAATATAACAGTATGACCAGCTTGTGATCCCCATATCTCCAATACCCTTTGAGACATATTGATGGTACTTTGTACATAAATACATGAGATTAAGCAGGCATGTCATTCTCAAGAACCACAATTCTGAGTGCCCTGGTTTTTTAGTTATGTCCCCTGACAGTATAATTTTGTAATAGCCATATCTGCAATACTTTTGTGTATGTTCTATTGGTGAACAATCTTCTGAAGGCCATATTGGCTTTTGGTCGGGGGATTTGCCATCTCTTCTGATGGCTATTTTCATTAAACTTTGGTCAATTATTGTTCTCAGTGAGCTGATATGCAGAACCCATAAATGAACCATGCCGACTCATTGGACAATTTTTTGTCCGTTCCATATCTCCTTTACCCCTCAAAGGATTTTCATTAAACTTTGGTCAGTTATCCCCCGTGCAGAGCCCATTAATGAATCATGTCGACATCCGGTCAAGGTGACATTGGAAGGTCACGAGTTTGAAACTTTGAATTTTGTGTCCGTTCCATATCTCCTTTACCCTTCAAAGGATTTTCATTAAACGTTGGTCAAATGTCCCCATCAGTGAGCTGATGTGCATAACACATAAATAAACCATGCCGACTCAAGGTCAAGGTCACAGTTGAAGATCACGACTTTGTAACTTTGAATTTTGTGTCCGTTCCATATCTCCTTTACCCCTGGAAGGATTTTCATTAAACTTTTGTGAAATATACTCCACAGTGAGCTGATGTGCAGACCCATAAATAAACCATGCCAAATCAAGGTCAAGGTCACAACACTAAGATGAAATGACAGCTCAAGCCCTACCACCCATAGAAGCCGCTAGGTTTTAAGGAGCGGTCTGACTTGCATCACTTTTCCTGGACAGGCTTGGATCTAAACGGTTTACCAGTACGAAGTTAAGGCTGCCACGATTAATCGTATAATCGATTAATCGATAGATAAATTCCACAAAAATGATTATCATTTCTGATTAGCTTTTAATCGATTACTTGATAGGTACAATTTACTACCCAAAGTTATGCCTAAAATAGCTGGATGAGTGGCAAACAGTGCAGACCCTGATGAGACGCCGCATTATGCGGCGTCCCATCTGGGTCTACACTCTTTGCTCAGGCCTGTCTGTTCAAATATACATATGCTAAAGTGAAACATATGGTAAGAGTCATGCTCAGACAGAAAGCCAGACAGGTAAAAAAATGACAAAAATCTTAGTGATTACAAGTCGATTATCGATCGCAATGACATGACTGATAATCGATTATCTTGTCCGCTCCGATTAGCCAGCCCTATACGTCGAAGCACCATGAAGCCCAGCCCCGATGAGTGGGGCAAAAGAGTTGGGGTGGGTGGGTGTGGATGTGTGTTTGTGAGGTTCAACTAATTTTAGATACAGTAGAACTTCAATGGCTCGAACACCGATGGCTCGTTTACCATGGTTGTGTCGAACCCGGTTTTGAGTCCCTAGCGAAATCCTCTACATAAGAAATAGTGGGGGATAATTAAGGAGGTTTTAGTCTCTTATCTTGCAAATGTATGCTGTGTGTACTCATTAGAATCGCCTCGATGAGGCGATTCTAATGAGTGCACATAGCATACATTGTCATTATAGAACACCGAAAAGATGTCTTAAAGTATCTCGTTATGCCTCCTGATAGTAACCTCAGTGGCTCGAACTACCCCTGTCTCGAACAGATTTTCGGGGTCCCAAAGGTGTTCGAGCCATTGAAGTTCGACTGTATTTATTTAGTGAAGGATTGAACTGTCTGCAAACACAACAAACAGGGAAGACCCTGATCAGATGCCACATTCTGCTGTGTCTGATCTGGGCCTGCACTGTTTGCCAGTGAACCAATTTGGGGTTTCCTGTATAAAATGGGTTCAACATGGATTCCAAAAATGTTTAGATATTTAGAGATTTATTTGTTTGTGTTGAGGTTTTACGTCCCTGTCAACACTATTTAGATCATTTTGGAGACGTTGTTTCCAATTTTGTGGGACTTTTATCCAACATTGAGATGACATGACATTTCAAGCCTGACTACACAAACAAAGCAATAGGGCTTATATGCACCACTTTGCCTGGGTACTCCAGTACTCTTGTGGTCTGGCAAGTTTCAGCTATGCATGGAAGTAAGCCCTGATAGATCGGGGCTTAGATATTTATAGAAAAATGACCATAAAATTGCATGGTCAATTTTAGCTTGCCTGTATGAAAGTACAAAGCTATAGCAGTCACACTGGCGTGGACGTGGGTGTATCCCTGTACGTCACTCAAAGTTAAAGTTTTTGGTTAAAGTTTTCTCTTGCTCTATATCTCTAAAACCACTTGATGGATTTACCCTGCAGGCACAAAACGTTGATTCAACGTTGAACTAACGTTGAAACAACGTTTTCAACGTTGTTTCAATGTTAGTTCAACGTTGAGTGCCTGCTGGGTAGTTACTTCTTGGACTGATGTTACATATTGGTCTAAAGTTTCCCCCAGTACCAGCCCCATCCCATCAGTATGTTGAATTTTATGTTGACATTTTTGGTTAAAGATTTCTATTGCTCTGCAGAAGAAAAAAATCATTTTTGATAACTTGTCCTCACCCAGCTTCGGCCCTCAAAGGCAAGCTGTGTTGTCTGCTGACAACTCTTATTCTGAAAAATATTGAATTCTTTGTTTGGACACAAACCTGGGGCCAGTTGTTCAAAACTAACGATGCAATTAGTTAACATATTGTTAGTTTGTTTGTTCATATTGGAGTTTAAACTTTCAGTCAACACAACTTTATGTCATTTTTGAGCCTGTCAGTTTACTTATTCACACTTTTCCTGGGCAGGCTTATGCGTAAGCAGTTAACCAGTACAGTGCACATTCTTTCGCCAGAAACTGACCGCCCTTCTTGAATCAGTGGAAGGGAGAGAATGGCCGTAGAAAAGATTTCATGATCAGTATCCACGAAAGATTGCTGTGGACCCCGGCAGGTGTCGAAACCACGTCCTCCTGATCACCAGTCAGACGCGCATCGGACTGAGCTACCGAGGCCAGCCTAACATATTGTTAAATATTTTTGTTAATATGGCAAATATACTGAACTCATATATTTGCTGAAAAAAATTGAGTAGCTTTTGCAAAAGCTACATACATTTTTCCAGCAAAAATGGCAGTTTTGTTTGATTTGAGGTTTAACGTCCCCATCAACACTGTATAGGTCATTTTGGAGACGTTACTTCCAATTTTTTGGGACTTTTCCCCCGACATTGAGATGAATGACATCTCAGGTCCTGTCCCCCAATAAAACCAATAGGGTTTATAAGCATGGACTCCGACTTGCACCGCTTTGCCTGGGCAGGCTTAGATCCTCTAAGCGGTTTACCAGTACTCATGCGCAGTCGGATTCGGATGGAAGCATCATGCAGTCCATCTATTTCTTCAGGCAAAGGTGGCAGAGTATTAGATAGCATGCTTGTCAAAACAGTTTACTATTCGACCACTTATGAGCTCGTTAGGATACTGATGCTTTGAACAACTGGGCCCTTTAGTTTGTGCTTTGAATCCCATCAATAGTGTTATAAAGATGGTGTCGTCTAGTTGTTATGAATATTTTTACTATTCAGTGGAATTGCAGAAAATATTGTTTTGTATGATACTGACATAATATTTTCTGCATATACATCCATATTTGCGACTTTACTTCTTTTAGATGTTTTGCAATACAATACATACATATTGTTTGTAAGTAATAAAATAAAATAAATTTTAAAACATCTTTACTTGGCAGTCCCGTTGTGTTTAACCACCCCTTTATGGGCCTCCCTAGCCTAATGGGTAAGAGCGTTGGCACTTAATTATCAGATCTCTCACTGCTGTGGTTCGAGCCTTGCTTCAAAAACTACTGTCAGATGGAACTTGGGGATGGAGACCCACCCAAACGCTAGAACACCCATGTGCTCTAATGGTGTGTACATAAACTGGCATTGTTAAGTTGAAAACTTTGGATGTTTTTTTTTATATATATTTCTGCTCCTAACGTAGACTGTACGTGCTCTTAAGAACCGCCTAAATGAGGTGGTTCTAACGAGCATCCACAAGTAGTATATAGAGTGGGGGTTCAGGGACAAAAACAAATTTCATCCTCGCGCCCGCAATACTGTGGGGCCCACCCATCCACTCCCGGGTGGGCTACACCGAGTGGGGTGCAATAGAATAAAAATATTTGTTTGCACTCTGGCTGCCATATCGCATGTGCAGTACACTCTGGCTGCCACTAGGTTCTGGCACAGAATTTATTCAGACGCTCCATTCAACCTTCCAACACTGGCACAGATCAATACATACGTATATAGAAGCACACTCTGGCCGATACAACCACCATATCTAAGGTGAACAAGCCCATAGCAACGGCGCTCATACAGGGGCGGCTGTGTGTGTTTTTGGTTTCACTAGGCGAGGTAAATATATTCAGTAAATTGATTCATACATTCTCGAGTTGTTTCCCTTGACATACAACCACCGTATATAGGGTAAACAATCCCATAGCAACGGCGCTCATACAGGAACGGCTGTATGTGAGTTTTGGTTTCACTAGGCGAGGTAAATATATTCAGTAAATTGATCCATACATTCTCGAGTTGTTTCCCTTGACATACAACCACCGTGTCTAAGGTAAACAGCCCATAGCAACGGCGCTCATGCAGGAGCGGCAGTGTGTGAGTTTTGGTTTGAAGTTGTTAACATATAAAATTAGACTGCTGTAGATAGCTCAAGGTCGTCCGTTTGATTTACTTCACAATGCTCTTTGGTGAAAAAAGCTTGGGCAAAATCAAAGGGCTCTTATATGCTAATTCGCGAGAATGAAAAGGACGGCGTGTGATATATTTACTCGCCGGTCGTGACCAGCCTGCGCTCTTTTAAGCTCGCCAGCAAGAAATATTCAAATGCCACTGTGGCCAGGTTTGTCCAACTCTTCCAACTGCTTGGTACGGGCCGCCATTAACGCCTCGTCTCTCGCACATTGAAACAACTTCTTTTTTTCCTCCTCCGACAAACCAACAGTCCCTTTGACGAATTTCTTTCATCTGATTGAACTTGTCGATTTCAGCGCGATAGAAATGCGGTCGACGATTGAGTTCAGCCAAGGTACGAATCTCATCGTGTTTTTTGGCTTTTGTTTGGAGCCTCCGGCCAATAAATTTCCCGCCAACACCCAGCAAACCACACACAATCGCTCCAGCTTGAAGGCCAATGGCGACAGGCGCCGCGATGATAGTTGACAAGAGCCCGACGCCAGAAGCAGCGAGCCCTACGCTAGCTGCAGTAAGCGTGGTATCAATTCCATCAACAACATTAGCCCCACGTCTGTATTTCTTGTACAGTGAGGCTCTGAAGTCTCGTTCTTTTTCCAGACGGAATTTGACCTCGGCCATGTGCTGAAGGCGGTGTTTGTCTCCAGTATCAAGTGGTGGATAGGGAGTCATCGTACTAATATGATCTAACTTTTCGCTCTAAATGAATATTACTTATTGCGTGAGATCATTGGGCGTAAATCTCTGACCTCGGCCGCATGGGTAAAAGCTCGGATGATTTGGAAAACTGGTGAGGTCGGTTATTTATCATACAGTTGCGTCCATTTGATTGCAGAAAATGCCTAGTTTTGATTTTGTCATTACCATAGCCCCTTCTGTTTTTATCGTATCTTCTTGAAACTTATATTTAAGTGAGTCAGGGATAAAAGCTCGAACGAGTTCAAATACTGGTGAGATCGCCAATTTATCATAGAGTTACGTCCCTTTGATTGCCGGAAATGCTTAATTTTGACGTTGTCATCATCGTAGCCCCTTCAGTTTTATCGGATCTTCTTGAAACTTGCATAAAAGTAAGTCTGAGATAACAGCTCGGATGAGTTCGCAAACTGATGTGGTCAGCCTGTTTATCATAGAGTTACGTCCCTTTGGTTGTATAAAATGCCTATTTCTGACTTTGTCATCACTCAATGAAACCAATAGGGTTTATATGCATTTATAGCTCCTTTAGTTTTTATCGGATCTTCTTTAAACTTTCATGTAAGTAGGCCAGAGATAAAAACCGGGATGCGTTTGACAAATAGCAATGTCGGTCTATTAATCACGGAGTTATGACCCCTACTTTGCTAAAAATGTTTTTTTTTACCTTGCCAGGCTTAGCTCCTCTAAGCGGTCTACCAGGACTCGTTTGCAGTCGGTTGCAGCTCTGTGTGGAAGCATCATACAGCCCATCTATTTCTTCAAGCCCCGATGGGCAGGGGCCGACGAAGAGATAAATATAAACGGTATTAATGCAGTTGGTTCACGCCCATCGGGGCTTGAAGAAATATATGATGATTCCACGCAGAGCTGAAACTGATCGCACACGAGTACTGGTAAACCGCTTAGAGGATCTAAGCCTACCCAGGTAAAGCGGTGCTAGTCAGACTGTCCATGCTTATAAACCCTATTGGTTTCATTGGGCGACAGGCCTTGAGATGTCATTTCATCTAAATGTCGGGTAAAAGTCCCACACAATTGGAAGCAACGTCTCCAAAATGACATATATAGTGATGACGGTGACGTTAGATCTCAAATCAAACAAACAAATAGTAATACAGTAATACTACTGCAAAAGATAACGACATAACATGAACGTATTTTACGACACCAAATCTATGAAATCCATCAAGCTGTAGGCCTAAACTGTAGTTTTTTTTCTTGTTTCTGTTGTGTGTCGGTTCCAACGAGCTACCCGGGGTACCCATATTCTATGCTTAGAGTATATATTTATACCGAACTGAACATTTTATTTGAACTCCAACATGGTTTCAGAGGAAAAAGAGCTGTGAGACGCAGCTTATCATGTTGATTGACGAATTGTCTAAAACCATGCAGATGGGCAAACAGACTAATTTTATCCTGTTAGATTTCAGCATAACTTTTGACAAAGTTGCCCACGAAATACTCATTTTAAAATCACATCACTATGGTATTAAAGGAGACACCCTGTGAGACGCACCTTATCTTGTTGATTGACGAATTGTCTAAAACCATGCAGATGGGAAATCAGACTAATTGTTATCCTGTTAGATTTCAGCATAGCTTTTGACAAAGTTTCCGATGAAATACTCATTTTAAAATCACATCCACTATGGTATTAGAGGAGACACCCTAAAATGGATTAAAGACTTTTTAGACAATCGGAAACAAGCAGTTGTTATCAATGGAGAAAGCTCAGAAAGCATCCCAGTCTCCACTGGCTTCCAGCGGGGCTCAGTTCTCGGACAAATCTTCTTCTTAGCTTATATAAATGACATAACTGAGCAGGTCAAATCACGAGTCAGATTGTTTACCGATGAGACAGCAATGTGTCTCGCCATCAGCTCAAAGTCAGACAGCCAAATGCTCCAACAAGACTTACATAAACTAGAACAATGGGAAAAGATGATGGACATGAGTTTCAATCCCTCTAAATGTCAGGTCCTGCATATTACCCGCCTCAAAACTCCAATTCAAACCAGATACCTTTTGCACAATATTCAGCAGCCAAATATCTTGGGGTCACATTTCTGAAGACCTTGGAGTTCCCATATAGATAGCATAACCAAAAAGGCAAATCAGACCCTTGGTTTCCTGAAAAGAAACATTCGGGTCCATAATAAGAGCCTGAAATCAGTTACACACAAGGTGCGTGAAGTTAGCAGGAGAGCAGTTCCAGCCGGAACTCAATCTCCTGCTGGCAGGACCAGCCGGAACATTCAAGTTCCGGCCGGAGTCAAATCTCCTGCTAGCAGGAACTATCCAACAGGGTCAACCTTGTAACATACCTACATGAATATATTTCTCAAACGTTTTGTGAACATATTTCGACCGGTATTGCAGATGTATAATTAAAACGCACGCACGCACGCACACACGGCGTTGTATCGGAATCAACGGAACACGAGTTCCTGCTGGTTAAGCTAGCGTAACGGCGGAGTGCGGGAGCTAGCGAGTACGTGGGGCATGAGTGGCTGAACGGGCTTTAGCAGACCCACTAGCTGGCTATTCCAGGAAAACTCGTATTTCCTTGAAAATGGGTGCGGAAATGTAGTATGTGGCCGGCTTGGGGTAGTGGATAGGTTTTCCCGAACCCGGCCAAACGGGGAAGTGCGGGAGTTGGCGACGTAGCGCGACTTGGACATGGATAGATGTCCTATCCAGCAGTATGGGTGAGTATACTCGCAAAACTCTGGTTACTGAAAACTGGAGAGAAGAAAATTGGTTAAAAATGCCCATTACCGCGTTGTATCGGAATCAGTGGAACACGAGTTCCTGCTGGTTCTGCTAGCGTAACGGCGGAATGCGGGAGCTAGTGAGTACGTGGGGCATGTGTGGCTGAAGGGGCTTTAGCAGACTCACTAGCTGGCTAGTCCGGGAAAACTCGTGTTTCCTGGAAAATGGGTGCGGAAAAGGAGTGTGCGTGAGGCTTGGGGGGGGGGGTAGGTTTTCCTGGACCCGGCCAAACGGTTAGGTGCGGGTGTTGGCGACATAGCGCGAAATGGGCGTACATAGATGTCCTATCAAAGAGGTGTGGGTGAGTACATTGGCAAAACTCTGGTTACTGCAAACTGGAGACAAGAACATTGATGAAAAATGCCCATTACCGCGTTGTATTGGAATCAGTGGAACACGAGTTCCTGCTGGTTCTGCTAGCGTAACGGCGGAGTGCGGGAGCTAGCGAGTACGTGGGACATGAATGGCTGAAAGGGCTTTAGCAGACCCACTAGCTGGCTACTCCAGGAAAACTCGTGTTTCCTTGAAAATGGGTGCGGAAAAGTAGTATGTGGCCGGCTTGGGGTGGTGGGTAGGTTTTCCCGAACCCGGCCAAACGGAGAAGTGCGGGAGTTGGCGACGTAGCGCGACTTGGACATGGATAGATGTCCTATCCAGCAGTATGGGTGAGTATACTCGCAAAACTCTAGTTATTGAAAACTGGAGACAAGAAAATTGGTTAAAAATGCCCATTACCACGTTGTATCGGGATCAGTGGAACACGAGTTCCTGCTGGTTCTGCTAGCGTAACGGCGGAGTGCGGGAGCTAGTGAGTACGTGGGGCATGTGTGGCTGAAGGGGCTTTAGCAGACCCACTAGCTGGCTACTCCGGGAAAACTCGTGTTTCCTGGAAAATGGGTGCGGAAAAGGAGTGTGCGTGAGGCTTGGGGGTGGGTAGGTTTTCCTGGACCCGGCCAAACGGTGAGGTGCGGGTGTTGGCGACATAGCGCGAAATGGGCGTACATAGATGTCCTATCAAGCAGTGTGGGTGAGTACATTGGCAAAACTCTGGTTACTGCAAACTGGAGACAAGAACATTGATGAAAAATGCCCATTACCGCGTTGTATTGGAATCAGTGGAACACGAGTTCCTGCTGGTTCTGCTAGCGTAACGGCGGAGTGCGGGAGCTAGCGAGTACGTGGGACATGAGTGACTGAAAGGGCTTTAGCAGACCCACTAGCTGGCTACTCCAGGAAAACTCGTGTTTCCTTGAAAATGGGTGCGGAAAAGTAGTATGTGGCCGGCTTGGGGTGGTGGGTAGGTTTTCTCGAACCCGGCCAAACGGAGAAGTGCGGGAGTTGGCGACGTAGCGCGACTTGGACATGGATAGATGTCCTATCTAGCAGTATGGGTGAGTATACTCGCAAAACTCTAGTTATTGAAAACTAGAGACAAGAAAATTGGTTAAAAATGCCCATTACCGCGTTGTATCGGAATCAGTGGAACACGAGTTCCTGCTGGTTCTGCTAGCGTAACGGCGGAGTGCGGGAGCTAGTGAGTATGTGGGGCATGTGTGGCTGAAGGGGCTTTAGCAGACCCACTAGCTGGCTACTCCGGGAAAACTCGTGTTTCCTGGAAAATGGGTATGGAAAGGGAGTGTGCGTGAGGCTTGGGGTTGGGTAGGTTTTCCTGGACCCGGCCAAACGGTGAGGTGCGGGTGTTGGCGACATAGCGCGAAATGGGCGTAGATAGATGTCCTATCAAGCAGTGTGGGTGAGTACATTGGCAAAATTCTGGTTACTGCAAACTGGAGACAAGAACATTGATGAAAACTGCCCATTACCGCGTTGTATTGGAATCAGTGGAACACGAGTTCCTGCTGGTTCTGCTAGCGTAACGACGGAGTGCGGGAGCTAGAGTGTACATGGGACATGGGTGGCTGAAGGGGCTTTAGCAGACCCACTAGCTGGCTACTCCGGGAAAATTCGTGTTTCCTTGAAAATGGGTTCGTAAAAGTAGTATGGTGCCGGCTTGGGGTGGTAGGTAGGTTTTCCCGAACCCGGCCAAACAGTGAGGTGCAGGAGTTGGCGACGTAGCGCGACTCGGACATGGATAGATGTCCTATCCAGCAGTATGGGTGAGTATACTCGCTAAACTCTGGTTACTGAAAACTTGAGACAAGAAAATTGGTGAACATTGCCCATTGCCACGTTGTTTCGGAATCAGTGGAACACGAGTTCCTGCTGGTTCTGCTAGCGAAACGGCGGAGTGCGGGAACTAGTGAGTACGTGGGGCATGTGTGGCTGAAGAGGCTTTAGCAGACCCACTAGCTGGCTACTCCGGGAAAACTCGTGTTCTCTGGAAAATGGGTGCGGAAAAGGAGTGTGCGTGAGGCTTGGGGGTGGGTAGGTTTTCCTGGACCCGGCCAAACGGTTAGGTGCGGTTGTTGGCGACATAGCGCGAAATGGGCGTAGATAGATGTCCTATCAAGCAGTGTGGTGAGTACATTGGCAAAACTCTGGTTACTGCAAACTGGAGACAAGAACATTGATGAAAAATGCCCATTACCGCGTTGTATTGGAATCAGTGGAACACGAGTTCCTGCTGGTTCTGCTAGCGTAACGGCGGAGTGCGGGAGCTAGTGAGTAAGTGGGACATGAGTGGCTGAAAGGGCTTTAGCAGACCCACTGGCTGGCTACTGCAGGAAAACTCGTGTTTCCTTGAAAATGGTTGCGGAAAAGTAGTATGTGGTCGGCGTGGGGTGGTGGGTAGGTTTTCCCGAACCCGGCCAAACGGAGAAGTGCGGGAGTTGGCGACGTAGCGCGACTTGGACATTGATAGATGTCCTATCTAGCAGTATGGGTGAGTATACTCGCAAAACGCTAGTTATTGAAAACTGGAGACAAGAAAATTGGTTAAAAATGCCCATTACCGCGTTGTATCGGAATCAGTGGAACACGAGTTCCTGCTGGTTCTGCTAGCGTAACGGCGGAGTGCGGGAGCTAGTGAGTACGTGGGGCATGTGTGGCTGAAGGGGCTTTAGCAGACCCACTAGCTGGCTACTCCGGCAAAACTCGTGTTTCCTGGAAAATGGGTGCGGAAAAGGAGTGTGCGTGAGGCTTGGGGGTGGGTAGGTTTTCCTGGACCCGGCCAAACGGTGAGGTGCGGGTGTTGGCGACATAGCGCGAAATGGGCGTACATAGATGTCCTATCAAGCAGTGTGGGTGAGTACATTGGCAAAACTCTGGTTACTGCAAACTGGAGACAAGAACATTGATGAAAAATGCCCATTACCGCGTTGTATTGGAATCAGTGGAACACGAGTTCCTGCTGGTTCTGCTAGCGTAACGACGGAGTGCGGGAGCTAGCGTGTACATGGGACATGGGTGGCTGAAGGGGCTTTAGCAGACCCACTAGCTGGCTACTCCGGGAAAATTCGTTTTTCCTTGAAAATGGGTTCGTAAAAGTAGTATGTTGCCGGCTTGGGGTGGTAGGTAGGTTTTCCCGAACCCGGCCAAACGGTGAGGTGCGGGAGATGGCGACGCAGCGCGACTCGGACATGGATAGATGTCCTATCCAGCAGTATGGGTGAGTATACTCGCTAAACTCTGGTTACTGAAAACTTGAGACAAGAAAATTGGTGAACATTGCCCATTGCCACGTTGTTTCGGAATCAGTGGAACACGAGTTCCTGCTGGTTCTGCTAGCGAAACGGCGGAGTGCGGGAGCTAGTGAGTACGTGGGGCATGTGTGGCTGAAGGGGCTTTAGCAGACCCACTAGCTGGCTACTCCGGGAAAACTCGTGTTTCCTGGAAAATGGGTGCGGAAAAGGTGTGTGCGTGAGGCTTGGGGTAGGGTAGGTTTTCCTGGACCCGGCCAAACGGTGAGATGCGGGTGTTGGCGACATAGCGCGAAATGGGCGTAGATAGATGTCCTATCAAGCAGTGTGGGTGAGTACATTGGCAAAACTCTGGTTACTGCAAACTGGAGACAAGAACATTGATGAAAAAAGCCCATTACCGCGTTGTATTGGAATCAGTGGAACACGAATTCCTGCTGGTTCTGCTAGCATAACGGCGGAGTGCGGGAGCTAGTGAGTACGTGGGACATGAGTGGCTGTAAGGGCTTTAGCAGACCCACTAGCTGGCTACTCCAGGAAAACTCGTGTTTCCTTGAAAATGGGTGCGGAAAAGTAGTATGTGGCCGGCTTGGGATGGTGGGTAGGTTTTCCCGAACCCGGCCAAACGGAGAAGTGCGGGAGTTGGCGACGTAGCGCGACTTGGACATGGATAGATGTCCTATCCAGCAGTATGGGTGAGTATACTCGCAAAACTCTAGTTATTGAAAACTGGAGACAAGAAAATTGGTTAAAAATGCCCCTTACCGCGTTGTATCGGAATCAGTGGAACACGAGTTCCTGCTGGTTTTGCTAGCGTAACGTCGGAGTGCGGGAGCTAGTGAGTACGTGGGGCATGTGTGGCTGAAGGGGCCTTAGCAGACCCACTAGCTGGCTACTCTGGGAAAACTCGTGTTTCCTGGAAAATGGGTGCGGAAAAGGAGTGTGCGTGAGGCTTGGGGGTGGGTAGGTTTTCCTGGACCCGGCCAAACGCAGAGGTGCGGGTGTTGGCGACATAGCGCGAAGTGGGCGTACATAGATGTCCTATCAAGCAGTGTGGGTGAGTACATTGGCAAAACTCTGGTTACTGCAAACTGGAGACAAGAACATTGATGAAAAATGCCCATTACCGCGTTGTATTGGAATCAGTGGAACACGAGTTCCTGCTGGTTCTGCTTGCGTACCGACGGAGTGCGGGAGCTAGCGAGTACGTGGGACATGAGTGGCTGAAAGGGCTTTAGCAGACCCACTGGCTGGCTACTGCAGGAAAACTCGTGTTTCCTTGAAAATGGGTGCGGAAAAGTAGTATGTGGTCGGCTTGGGGTTGTGGGTAGGTTTCCCGAACCCGGCCAAACGGTGAGGTGCGGGAGTTGGCGACGTAGCGCGACTCGGATATGGATAGATGTCCTATCCAGCAGTATGAGTGAGTACATTGGCAAAACTCTGGTTACTGCAAACTGGAGACAAGAACATTGATGAAAAATGCCCATTACCGCGTTGTATTGGAATCAGTGGAACACGAGTTCCTGCTGGTTCTGCTAGCGTAACGGCGGAGTGCGGGAGGTAGCGAGTACGTGGGAAATGAGTGGCTGAAAGGGCTTTAGCAGACCCACTGGCTGGCTACTCCAGGAAAATTCGTGTTTCCTTGAAAATGGGTGCGGAAAAGTAGTATGTGGCCGGCTAGGGGTAGTGGGTAGGTTTTCCCGACCCCGGCCAAACGGATAAGTGCGGGAGTTGGCGACGTAGCGCGACTTGGACATGGATAGATGTCCTATCAAGCAGTATGGGTGATTATACTCGCAAAACTCTAGTTATTGAAAACTGGAGAGAAGAAAATTGGTTAAAAATGCCCATTACCGCGTTGTATCGGAATCAGTATAACACGAGTTCCTGCTGGTTCTGCTAGCGTAACGACGGAGTGCGGGAGCTAGCGTGTACATGGGACATGGGTGGCTGAAGGGGCTTTAGCAGACCCACTAGCTGGCTACTCCGGGAAAATTCGTGTTTCCTTGAAAATGGGTTCGTAAAAGTAGTATGTTGCCGACTTGGGGTGGTAGGTAGGTTTTCCCGAACCCGGCCAAACGGAGAAGTGCGGGAGTTGGCGACGTAGCGCGACTTGGACATGGATAGATGTCCTATCCAGCAGTATGGGTGAGTATACTCGCAAAACTCTAGTTATTGAAAACTGGA
Organism: Lucinisca nassula; assembly: GCA_963580285.1. Classification (NCBI taxonomy): domain Eukaryota; kingdom Metazoa; phylum Mollusca; class Bivalvia; order Lucinida; family Lucinidae; genus Lucinisca; species Lucinisca nassula. The sequence goes on along the minus strand of CAUZLF010000361.1, from coordinate 114,545 downwards.
GAGAAGAAAATTGGTTAAAAATGCCCATTACCGCGTTGTATCGGAATCAGTGGAACACGAGTTCCTGCTGGTTCTGCTAGCGTAACGGCGGAGTGCGGGAGCTAGTGAGTACGTGGGGCATGTGTGGCTGAAGGGGCTTTAGCAGACCCACTAGCTGGCTATTCCGGGAAAACTCGTGTTTCCTGGAAAATGGGTGCGGAAAAGGAGTGTGCGTGTGGCTTGGGTGGGTAGGTTTTCCTGGACCCGGCCAAACGGTGAGGTGCGGGTGTTGGTGACATAGCGCGAAATGGGCGTAGATAGATGTCCTATCAAGCAGTGTGGGTGAGTACATTGGCAAAACTCTGGTTACTGCAAACTGGAGACAAGAACATTGATGAAAAATGCCCATTACCGCGTTGTATTGGAATCAGTGGAACACGAGTTCCTGCTGGATCTGCTAGCGTAATGGCGGAATGCGGGAGCTAGCGAGTACGTGGGACATGAGTGGCTGAAAGGGCTTTAGCAGACCCACTAGCTGGCTACTCCAGGAAAACTCGTGTTTCCTTGAAAATGGGTGCGGAAAAGTAGTATGTGGCCGGCTTGGGGTGGTGGGTAGGTTTTACCGAACCCGGCCAAACGGAGAAGTGCGGGAGTTGGCGACGTAGCGCGACTTGGACATGGATAGATGTCCTATCCAGCAGTATGGGTGAGTATACTCGCAAAACTCTAGTTATTGAAAACTGGAGACAAGAAAATTGGTTAAAAATGTCCATTACCGCGTTGTATCGGAATCAGTGGAACACGAGTTCCTGCTGGTTCTGCTAGCGTAACGGCGGAGTGCGGGAGCTAGTGAGTACGTGGGGCATGTGTGGCAGAAGGGGCTTTAGCAGACCCACTAGCTGGCTACTCCGGGAAAACTCGTGTTTCCTGGAAAATGGGTATGGAAAAGGAGTGTGCGTGAGGCTTGGGGGGTGGGTAGGTTTTCCTGGACCAGGCCAAACGGTGAGGTTCGGGTGTTGGCGACATAGCGCGAAATGGGCGTAGATAGATGTCCTATCAAGCAGTGTGGGTGAGTACATTGGCAAAACTCTGGTTACTGCAAGCTGGAGACAAGAACATTGATGACAAATGCCCATTACTGCGTTGTATTGGAATCAGTTGAACACGAGTTCCTGCTGGTTCTGCTAGCGTAACGACGGAGTGCGGGAGCTAGCGTGTACATGGGACATGGGTGGCTGAAGGGGCTTTAGCAGACCCACTAGCTGGCTACTCCAAGAAAATTCGTGTTTCCTTGAAAATGGGTTCGTAAAAGTAGTATGTTGCCGGCTTGGGGTGGTAGGTAGGTTTTCCCGAACCCGGCCAAACGGTGAGGTGCGGGAGTTGGCGACGTAGCACGACTCGGATATGGATAGATGTCCTATCCAGCAGTATGGGTGAGTATACTCGCTAAACTCTGGTTACTGAAAACTTGAGACAAGAAAAATGGTGAACATTGCACATTGCCACGTTGTTTCGGAATCAGTGGAACACGAGTTCCTGCTGGTTCTGCTAGCGAAACGGCGGAGTGCGGGAGCTAGTGTGTACGCCGGGCATGTGTGGCTGAAGGGGCTTTAGCAGACCCACTAGCTGGCTACTCCGGGAAAACTCGTGTTTCCATGAAAATGGGTGCGGAACAGGAGTGTGCGTGAGGCTTGGGGGTGGGTAGGTTTTCCTGGACCCGGCCAAACGGTGAGGTGCGGGTGTTGGCGACATAGCGCGAAATGGGCGTACATAGATGTCCTATCAAGCAGTGTGGGTGAGTACATTGGCAAAACTCTGGTTACTGCAAACTGGAGACAAGAACATTGATGAAAAATGCCCATTACCGCGTTGTATTGGAATCAGTGGAACACGAGTTCATGCTGGTTCTGCTAGCGTAACGGCGGAGTGCGGGAGCTAGCGAGTACGTGGGACATGAGTGGCTGAAAGGGCTTTAGCAGACCCACTGGCTGGCTACTGCAGGAAAACTCGTGTTTCCTTGAAAATGGGTGCTGAAAAGTAGTATGTGGTCGGCTTGGGGTGGTGGGTAGGTTTTCCCGAACCCGGCCAAACAGAGAAGTGCGGGAGTTGGCGACGTAGCGCGACTTGGACATGGATAGATGTCCTATACAGCAGTATGGGTGAGTATACTCGCAAAACTCTAGTTATTGAAAACTGGAGACAAGAAAATTGGTTAAAAATGCCCATAACCACGTTGTATCGGAATCAGTGGAACACGAGTTCATGCTGGTTCTGCCAGCGTAACGGCGGAGTGCGGGAGCTAGCGTGTACATGGGACATGGGTGGCTGAAGGGGCTTTAGCAGACCCACTAGCTGGCTACTCCGAGAAAATTCGTGTTTCCTTGAAAATGGGTTCGTAAAAGTAGTATGTTGCCGGCTTGGGGTGGTAGGTAGGTTTTACCGAACCCGGACAAACGGTGAGGTGCGGGAGTTGGCGACGTAGCGCGACTCGGATATCGATAGATGTCCTATCCAGCAGTATGTGTGAGTATACTCGCTAAACTCTGGTTACTGAAAACTTGAGACAAGAAAAATGGTGAACATTGCCCATTGCCACTTTGTTTCGGAATCAGTGGAACACGAGTTCCTGCTGGTTCTGCTAGCGAAACGGCGGAGTGCGGGAGCTAGTGAGTACGTGGGGCATGTATGGCTGAAGGGGCTTTAGCAGACCCACTAGCTGGCTACTCCGGGAAAACTCGTGTTTCCTGGAAAATGGGTGCGGAAAAGGAGTGTGCGTGAGGCTTGGGGGTGGGTAGGTTTTCCTGGACCCGACCAAACGGTGAGGTGCGGGTGTTGGCGACATAGCGCGAAATGGGCGTACATAGATGTCCTATCAAGCAGTGTGGGTGAGTACATTGGCAAAACTCTGGTTACTGCAAACTGGAGACAAGAACATTGATGAAAAATGCCCATTACCGCGTTGTATTGGAATCAGTGGAACACGAGTTCCTGCTGGTTCTGCTAGCGTAACGACGGAGTGCGGGAGCTAGCGTGTTCATGGGACATGGGTGGCTGAAGGGGCTTTAGCAGACCCACTAGCTGGCTACTCCGGGAAATTTCGTGTTTCCTTGAAAATGGGTTCGTAAAAGTAGTATGTTGCCGGCTTGGGGTGGTAGGTAGGTTTTCCCGCTGGTTCTTCTAGCGTCAGGCGGAGTGCAGGAGGTAGCGAGTACGTGGGACATGAGTGGCTGAAAGGGCTTTAGCAGACCCACTGGCTGGCTACTGCAGGAAAACTCGTGTTTTCTTGAAAATGGGTGCGGAAAAGTAGTATGTGGTCGGCTTGGGGTGGTGGAAAGGTTTTCCCGAACCCGGCCAAACGGAGAAGTGCGGGAGTTGGCGACGTAGTGCGACTTGGACATGGATACATGTCCTATCCAGCAGTATGGGTGAGTATCCTCGCAAAACTCTAGTTATTGAAAACTGGAGACAAGAAAATTGGTTAAAAATGCCCATTACCGCGTTGTAAAAGTAGTATGTTGCCGGCTTGGGGTGGTAGGTAGGTTTTCCCGAACCCGGCCAAACGGTGAGGTGCGGGAGTTGGCGACGTAGCGCGACTCGGACATGGATAGATGTCCTATCCAGCAGTATGGGTGAGTATACTCGCTAAACTCTGGTTACTGAAAACTTGAGACAAGAAAATTGGTGAACATTGCCCATTGCCACGTTGTTTCGGAATCAGTGGAATACGAGTTCCTGCTGGTCCTGCTAGCGAAACGGCGGAGTGCGGGAGCTAGTGAGTACGTGGGGCATGTGTGGCTGAAGGGGCTTTAGCAGACCCACTAGCTGGCTACTCCGGGAAAACTCGTGTTCTCTGGAAAATGGGTGCGGAAAAGGAGTGTGCGTGAGGCTTGGGGGTGGGTAGGTTTTCCTGGACCCGGCCAACCGGTGAGGTGCGGGTGTTGGCGACAAAGCGCGAAATGGGCGTAGATAGATGTCCTATCAAGCAGTGTGGGTGAGTACATTGGCAAAATTCTGGTTACTGCAAACTGGAGACAAGAACATTGATGAAAAATGCCCATTACCGCGTTGTATTGGAATCAGTGGAACACGGGTTCCTGCTGGTTCCGCTAGCGTAACGCCGGAGTGCGGGAGCTAGCGAGTACGTGGGACATGAGTGGCTGAAAGGGCTTTAGCAGACCCACTGGCTGGCTACTGCAGGAAAACTCGTGTTTCCTTGAAAATGGGTGCGGAAAAGTAGTATGTGGCCGGCTTGGGGTGGTGGGTAGGTTTTCCCGAACCCGGCCAAACGGAGAAGTTCGGGAGTTGGCGACGTAGCGCGACTTGGACATTGATAGATGTCCTATCTAGCAGTATGGGTGAGTATACTCGCAAAACTCTAGTTATTGAAAACTGGAGACAAGACAATTGGTTAAAAATGCCCATTACCGCGTTGTATCGGAATCAGTGGAACACGAGTTCCTGCTGGTTCTGCTAGCGTAACGGCGGAGTGCGGGAGCTAGTGAGTACGTGGGGCATGTGTGGCTGAAGGGGCTTTAGCAGACCCACTAGCTGGCTACTCCGGCAAAACGTGTGTTTCCTGGAAAATGGGTGCGGAAAAGGAGTGTGCGTGAGGCTTGGGGGTGGGTAGGTTTTCCTGGACCCGGCCAAACGGTGAGGTGCGGGTGTTGGCGACATAGCGCGAAATGGGCGTACATAGATGTCCTATAAAGCAGTGTGGGTGAGTACATTGGCAAAACTCTGGTTACTGCAAACTGGAGACAAGAACATTGATGAAAAATGCCCAATACCGCGTTGTATTGGAATCAGTGGGACACGAGTTCCGGCTGGTTCTACTAGCGTAACGACGGAGTGCGGGAGCTAGCGCTTACATGGGACATGGGTGGTTGAAGGGGCTTTAGCAGACCCACTAGCTGGCTACTCCGGGAAAATTCGTGTTTCCTTGAAAATGGGTTCGTAAAAGTAGTATGTTGCCGGCTTGGGGTGGTAGGTAGGTTTTCCCGAACCCGGCCAAATGTTGAGGTGCGGGAGTTGGCGACGTAGCGCGACTCGGACATGGATAGATGTCATATCTAGCAGTATGTGTGAGTATACTCGCTAAACTCTGGTTACTGAAAACTTGAGACAAGAAAATTGGTGAACATTGCCCATTGCCACGTTGTTTCGAAATCAGTGGAACACGAGTTCCTGCTGGTTCTGCTAGCGAAACGGCGGAGTGCGGGAGCTAGTGAGTACGTGGGGCATGTGTGGCTGAAGGGGCTTTAGCAGACCCACTAGCTGGCTACTCCGGGAAAACTCGTGTTTCCTGGAAAATGGGTGGGAAAAAGGAGTGTGCGTGAGGCTTGGGGGTGGGTAGGTTTTCCTGGACCCGGCCAAACGGTGAGGTGCGGGTGTTGGCGACATAGCGCGAAATGGGCGTAGAAAGATGTCCTATCAAGCAGTGTGGGTGAGTACATTGGCAAAACTCTGGTTACTGCAAACTGGAGACAAGAACTTTGATGAAAAATGCCCATTGCCGCGTTGTATTGGAATCAGTGGAACACGAGTCCCTGCTGGTTCTGCTAGCGTAACGGCGGAGTGCGGGAGCTAGCGAGTACGTGGGACATGAGTGGCTGAAAGGGCTTTAGCAGACCCACTGGCTGGCTACTGCAGGAAAACTCGTGTTTCCTTGAAAATGGGTGCGGAAAAGTAGTATGTGGCCGGCTTGGGGTGGTGGGTAGGTTTTCCCGAACCCGGCCAAACGGAGAAGTGCGGGAGTTGGCAACGTAGCGCGACTTGGACATGGATAGATGTCCTATCCAGCAGTATGGGTGAGTATACTCGCAAAACTCTAGTTATTGAAAACTGGAGACAAGAAAATTGGTTAAATATGCCCATTACCGCGTTGTATCGGAATCAGTGGAACACGAGTTCCTGCTGGTTCTGCTAGCGTAACGGCGGAGTGCGGGAGCTAGTGAGTACGTGGGGCATGTGTGGCTGAAGGGGCTTTAGCAGACCCACTAGCTGGCTACTCCGGCAAAACTCGTGTTTCCTGGAAAATGGGTGCGGAAAAGGAGTGTGCGTGAGGCTTGGGGGTGGGTAGGTTTTCCTGGACCCGGCCAAAGGGTCAGGTGCGGTTGTTGGCGACATAGCGCGAAATGAGCGTAGATAGATGTCCTATCAAGCAGTGTGGGTGAGTACATTGGCAAAACTCTGGTTACTGCAAACTGGAGACAAGAACATTGATGAAAAATGCCCATTACCGCGTTGTATTGGAATCAGTGGAACACGAGTTCCTGCTGGTTCTGCTAGCGTAACGGCGGAGTGCGGGAGCTAGCGAGTACGTGGGAAATGAATTGCTGAAAGGGCTTTAGCAGACCCACTAGCTGGCTACTCCAGGAAAACTCGTGTTTCCTTGAAAATGGGTGCGGAAAAGTAGGATGTGGCCGGCTTGGGGTGGTAGGTAGGTTTTCCCGAACCCGGCCAAACGGAGAAGTGCGGGAGTTGGCGACGTAGCGCGACTTGGACATGGATAGATGTCCTATCCAGCAGTATGGGTGAGTATCCTCGCAAAACTCTAGTTATTGAAAACTGGAGACAAGAAAATTGGTTAAAAATGCCCATTACCGCGTTGTATCGGAATCAGTGGAACACGAGTTCCTGCTGGTTCTGCTAGCGTAACGGCGGAGTGCGGGAGCTAGTGAGTACGTGGGGCATGTGTGGTTGAAGGGCTTTAGCAGACCCACTAGCTGGCTACTCCGGGAAAACTCGTGTTTCCTGGAAAATGGGTATGGAAAAGGAGTGTGCGTGAGGATTGGGGGTGGGTAGGTTTTCCTGGACCCGGCCAAACGGTGAGGTGCGGGTGTTGGTGACATAGCGCGAAATGGGCGTAGATAGATGTCCTATCAAGCAGTGTGGGTGAGTACATTGGCAAATCTCTGGTTACTGCAAACTGGAGACAAGAACATTGATGAAAAATGCCCATAACCGCGTTGTATTGGAATCAGTGGAACACGGGTTCCTACTGGTTCTGCTAGCGTAACGACGGAGTGCGGGAGCTAGCGTGTACATGGGTCATGGGTGGCTGAAGGGGCTTTAGCAGACCCACTAGCTGGCTACTCCGGGAAAATTCGTGTTTCCTTGAAAATGGGTTCGTAAAAGTAGTATGTTGCCGGCTTAGGGTGGTAGGTAGGTTTTCCCGAACCCGGCCAAACGGTGAGGTGCGGGAGTTGGCGACGTAGCGCGACTCGGACATGGATAGATATCCTATCCAGCAGTATGGGTGAGTATACTCGCTAAACTCTGGTTACTGAAAACTTGAGACAAGAAAATTGGTGAACATTGCCCATTGCCACGTTGTTTCGGAATCAGTGGAACACGAGTTCCTGCTGGTCCTGCTAGCGAAACGGCGGAGTGCGGGAGCTAGTGAGTACGTGGGGCATGTGTGGCTAAAGGGGCTTTAGCAGACCCACTAGCTGGCTACTCCGGGAAAACTCGTGTTCTCTGGAAAATGGGTGCGGAAAAGGAGTGTGCGTGAGGCTTGGGGGTGGGTAGGTTTTCCTGGACCCGGCCAACCGGTGAGGTGCGGGTGTTGGCGACATAGCGCGAAATGGGCGTAGATAGATGTCCTATCAAGCAGTGTGGGTGAGTACATTGGCAAAACTCTGGTTACTGCAAACTGGAGACAAGAACATTGATGAAAAATGCCCATTACCGCGTTGTATTGGAATCAGTGGAACACGGGTTCCTGCTGGTTCTGCTAGCGTAACGCTGGAGTGCGGGAGCTAGCGAGTACGTGGGACATGAGGGGCTGAAAGGGCTTTAGCAGACCCACTGGCTGGCTACTGCAGGAAAACTCGTGTTTCCTTGAAAATGGGTGCGGAAAAGTAGTATGTGGCCGGCTTAGGGTGGTGGGTAGGTTTTCCCGAACCCGGCCAAACGGAGAAGTGCGGGAGTTGGCGACGTAGCGCGACTTTGACATGGATAGATGTCCTATCCTGCCGTATGGGTGAGTATACTCGCAAAACTCTAGTTATTGAAAACTGGAGACAAGAATATTGGTTAAAAATGCCCATTACCGCGTTGTATCGGAATCAGTGGAACACGAGTTCCTGCTGGTTCTGCTAGCGTAACGACGGAGTGCGGGAGCTAGCGTGTACATGGGACATGGGTGGCTGAAGGGGCTTTAGCAGACCCACTAGCTGGCTACTCCGGGAAAATTCGTGTTTCCTTGAAAATGGGTTCGTAAAAGTAGTATGTTGCCGGCTTGGGGTGGTAGGTAGGTTTTCCCGAACCCGGCCAAACGGTGAGGTGCGGGAGTTGGCGACGTAGCGCGACTCGGACATGGATAGATGTCCTATCCAGCAGTATGGGTGAGTATACTCGCTAAACTCTGGTTACTGAAAACTTGAGACAAGAAAATTGGTGAACATTGCCCATTGCCACGTTGTTTCGGAATCAGTGGAACACGAGTTCCTGCTGGTCCTGCTAGCGAAACGGCGGAGTGCGGGAGCTAGTGAGTACGTGGGGCATGTGTGGCTGAAGGGGCTTTAGCAGACCCACTAGCTGGCTACTCCGGGAAAACTCGTGTTCTCTGGAAAATGGGTGCGGAAAAGGAGTGTGCGTGAGGCTTGGGGGTGGGTAGGTTTTCCTGGACCCGGCCAACCGGTGAGGTGCGGGTGTTGGCTACCTAGCGCGAAATGGGCGTAGATAGATGTCCTATCAAGCAGTGTGGGTGAGTACATTGGCAAATCTCTGGTTACTGCAAACTGGAGACAAGAACATTGATGAAAAATGCCCATTACCGCGTTGTATTGGAATCAGTGGAACACGGGTTCCTGCTGGTTCTGCTAGCGTAACGGCGGAGTGCGGGAGCTAGCGAGTACGTGGGACATGAGTGGCTGAAAGGGCTTTAGCAGACCCACTGGCTGGCTACTCCAGGAAAACTCGTGTTTCCTTGAAAATGGGTGCGGAAAAGTAGTATGTGGCCGGCTTGGGGTGGTGGGTAGGTTTTCCCGAACCCGGCCAAACGGAGAAGTGCGGGAGTTGGCGACGTAGCGCGACTTGGACATTGATAGATGTCCTATCTAGCAGTATGGGTGAGTATACTCGCAAAACTCTAGTTATTGAAAACTGGAGACAAGAAAATTGGTTAAAAATGCCCATTACCGCGTTGTATCGGAATCAGTGGAACACGAGTTCCTGCTGGTTCTGCTAGCGTAACGGCGGAGTGCGGGAGCTAGTGAGTACGTGGGGCATGTGTGGCTGAAGGGGCTTTAGCAGACCCACTAGCTGGCTACTCTGGGAAAACTCGTGTTTCTTGGAAAATGGGTGCGGAAAAGGAATGTGCGTGAGGCTTGGGGGTGGGTAGGTTTTCCTGGACCCGGCCAAACGGTGAGGTGCGGGTGTTGGCGACATAGCACGAAATGGGCGTAGATAGATGTCCTATCAAGCAGTGTGGGTGAGTACATTGGCAAAACTCTGGTTACTGCAAACTGGAGACAAGAACATTGATGAAAAATGCCCATTACCGCGTTGTATTGGAATCAGTGGGACACGAGTTCCGGCTAGTTCTGCTAGCGTAACGACGGAGTGCGGGAGCTAGCGTGTACATGGGACATGGGTGGCTGAAGGGGCTTTAGCAGACCCACTAGCAGGCTACTCCGGGAAAATTCGTGTTTTCTTCAAAATGGGTTCGTAAAAGTAGTATGTTGCCGGCTTGGGGTGGTAGGTAGGTTTTCCCGAACCCGGCCAAATGTTGAGGTGCGGGAGTTGGCGAGGTAGCGCGACTCGGACATGGATAGATGTCATATCCAGCAGTATGTTTGAGTATACTCGCTAAACTCTGGTTACTGAAAACTTGAGACAAGAAAATTGGTGAACATTGCCCATTGCCACGTTGTTTCGGAATCAGTGGAACACGAGTTCCTGCTGGTTCTGCTAGCGAAACGGCGGAGTGCGGGAGCTAGTGAGTACGTGGGGCATGTGTGGCTGAAGGGGCTTTAGCAGACCCACTAGTTGGCTACTCCGGGAAAACTCGTGTTTCCTTGAAAATGGGTGCGGAAAAGGAGTGTGCGTGAGGCTTGGGGGTGGGTAGGTTTTCCTGGACCCGGCCAAACGGTGAGGTGCGAAATGGGCGTACATAGATGTCCTATCAAGCAGTGTGGGTGAGTACATTGGCAAAACTCTGGTTACTGCAAACTGGAGACAAGAACATTGATGAAAAATGTCCATTACCGCGTTGTATTGGAATCAGTGGAACACGGGTTCCTGCTGGTTCTGCTAGCGTAACGGCGGAGTGCGGGAGCTAGCGAGTACGTGGGACATGAGTGGCTGAAAGGGCTTTAGCAGACCCACTGGCTGGCTACTGCAGGAAAACTCGTGTTTCCTTGAAAATTGGTGCGGAAAAGTAGTATGTGGCCGGCTTGGGGTGGTGGGTAGGTTTTCCCGAACCCGGCCAAACGGAGAAGTGCGGGAGTTGGCGACGTAGCGCGACTTGGACATGGATAGATGTCCTATCCAGCAGTATGGGTGAGTATACTCGCAAAACTCTAGTTATTGAAAACTGGAGACAAGAAAATTGGTTAAAAATGCCCATTACCGCGTTGTATCGGAATCAGTGGAACACGAGTTCCTGCTGGTTCTGCTAGCGTAACGGCGGAGTGCGGGAGCTAGTGAGTACGTGGGGCATGTGTGGCTGAAGGGGCTTTAGCAGACCCACTAGCTGGCTACTCCGGGAAAACTCGTGTTTCCTGGAAAATGGGTGCGGAAAAGGAGTGTGCGTGAGGCTTGGGGGTGGGTAGGTTTTCCTGGTCCCGGCCAAACGGTGAGGTGCGGTTGTTGGCGACATAGCGCGAAATGAGCGTAGATAGATGTCCTATCAAGCAGTGTGGGTGTTTACATTGGCAAAACTCTGGTTACTGCAAACTGGAGACAAGAACATTGATGAAAAATGCCCATTACAGCGTTGTATTGGAATCAGTGGAACACGAGTTCCTGCTGGTTCTGCTAGCGTAACGGCGGAGTGCGGGAGCTAGCGAGTACGTGGGACATGAATGGCTGAAAGGGCTTTAGCAGACCCACTAGCTGGCTACTCCAGGAAAACTCGTGTTTCCTTGAAAATGGGTGCGGAAAAGTAGTATGTGGCCGGCTTGGGGTGGTAGGTAGGTATTCCCGAACTCGGCCAAATGGTGAGGTGCGGGAGTTGGCGACGTAGCGCGACTCGGACATGGATAGATGTCCTATCCAGCAGTATGTGTGAGTATACTCGCTAAACTCTGGTTACTGAAAACTTGAGACAAGAAAATTGGTGAACATTGCCCATTGCCACGTTGTTTCGGAATCAGTGGAACACGAGTTCCTGCTGGTTCTGCTAGCGAAACGGCGGAGTGCGGGAGCCAGTATGTACGTAGGGCATGTGTGGCTGAAGGGGCTTCAGCAGACCCACTAGCTGGCTACTCCGGGAAAACTCGTGTTTCCTGGAAAATGGGTGCGGAAAAGGAGTGTGCGTGAGGCTTGGGGGTGGGTAGGTTTTCCTGGACCCGGCCAAACGGTGAGGTGCGTGTGTTGGCGACATAGCGCGAAATGGGCGTAGATAGATGTCCTATCAAGCAGTGTGGGTGAGTACATTGGCAAAACTCTGGTTACTGCAAACTGGAGACAAGAACATTGATGAAAAATGCCCATTACCGCGTTGTATTGGAATCAGTGGAACACGAGTTCCTGCTGGTTCTGCTAGCGTAACGGCGGAGTGCGGGAGCTAGCGAGTACGTGGGACATGAGTGGCTGAAAGGGCTTTAGCAGACCCACTGGCTGGCTACTGCAGGAAAACTCATGTTTCCTTGAAAATGGGTGCGGAAAAGTAGTATGTGGCCGGCTTGGGGTGGTGGGTAGGTTTTCCCGAACCCGGCCAAACGGAGAAGTGCGGGAGTTGGCGACGTAGCGCGACTTGGACATGGATAGATGTCCTATCTAGCAGTACGGGTGAGTATACTCGCAAAACTCTAGTTATTGAAAACTAGAGACAAGAAAATTGGCCCATTACCGCGTTGTATCGGAATCAGTGGAACACGAGTTCCTGCTGGTTCTGCTAGCGTAACGGCGGAGTGCGGGAGCTAGTGAGTACTTGGGGCATGTGTGGCTGAAAGGGCTTTAGCAGACCCACTAGCTGGCTACTCCGGGAAAACTCGTGTTTCCTGGAAAATGGGTGCGGAAAAGGAGTGTGCGTGAGGCTTGGGTGTGGGTAGGTTTTCCTGGACCCGGCCAAACGGTGAGGTGCGGGTGTTGGCGACATAGCGCGAAATGGGCGTAGATAGATGTCTTATCAAGCAGTGTGGGTGAGTACATTGGCAAAACTCTGGTTACTGCAACCTGGAGACAAGAACATTGATACAAAATGCCCATTACCGCGTTGTATTGGAATCAGTGGAACACGAGTTCCTGCTGGTTCTGCTAGCGTAACGACGGGATGCGGGAGCTAGCGTGTACATGGGACATGGGTGGCTGAAGGGACTTTAGCAGACCCACTAGCTGGCTACTCCGGGAAAATTCGTGTTTCCTTGAAAATGGGTTCGTAAAAGTAGTATGTTGCCGGCTTGGGGTGGTAGGAAGGTTTTCCCGAACCCGGCCAAACGGTGAGGTGCGGGAGTTGGCGACGTAGCGCGACTCAGACATAGATAGATGTCCTATCCAGCAGTATGGGTGAGTATACTCGCTAAACTCTGGTTACTGAAAACTTGAATCAAGAAAATTGGTGAACATTGCCCATTGCCACGTTGTTTCGGAATCAGTGGAACACGAGTTCCTGCTGGTTCTGCTAGCGAAACTGCGGAGTGCGGGAGCTAGTGAGTACGTGGAGCATGTGTGGCTGAAGGGGCTTTAGCAGACCCAATAGCTGGCTACTACGGGAAAACTCGTGTTTCCTGGAAAATGGGTGCGGAAAAGGAGTGTGCGTGAGGCTTGGGGGTGGGTAGGTTTTCCTGGACCCGGCCAAACGGTGAGGTGCGGGTGTTGGCGACATAGCGCAAAATGGGCGTAGATAGATGTCCTATCAAGCAGTGTGGGTGAGTACATTGGCAAAACTCTGGTTCCTGCAAACTGGAGACAAGCACATTGATGAAAAATGCCCATTACCGCGTTGTATTGGAATCAGTGGAACACGAGTTCCTGCTGGTTCTGCTAGCGTAACGGCGGAGTGCGGGAGCTAGCGAGTACGTGGGACATGAGTGGCTGAAAGGGCTTTAGCAGACCCACTAGCTGGCTACTCCAGGAAAACTCGTGTTTCCTTGAAAATGGGTGCGGAAAAGTAGTATGTGGCCGGCTTGGGGTGGTGGGTAGGTTTTCCCGAACCCGGCCAAACGGAGAAGTGCGGGAGTTGGCGACGAAGCGCGACTTGGACATGGATAGATGTCCAATCCAGCAGTATGGGTGAGTATACTAGCAAAACTCTAGTTATTGAAAACTGGAGACAAGAAAATTGGTTAAAAATGCCCATTACCGCGTTGTATCGGAATCAGTGGAACACGAGTTCCTGCTGGTTCTGCTAACGTAACGGCGGAGTGCGGGAGCTAGTGAGTACATGGGACATGGGTGGCTGAAGGGGCTTTAGCAGACCCACTAGCTGGCTACTCCGGGAAAATTCGTGTTTCCTTGAAAATGGGTTCGTAAAAGTAGTATGTTGCCGGCTTAGGGTGGTAGGTAGGTTTTCCCGAACCCGGCCAAACGGTGAGGTGAGGGAGTTGGCGACGTAGCGCGACTCGGACATGGATAGATGTCCTATCCAGCAGTATGGGTGAGTATACTCGCTAAACTCTGGTTACTGAAACTTGAGACAAGAAAATTGGTGAACATTGCCCATTGCCACGTTGTTTCGGAATCAGTGGAACACGAGTTCCTGCTGGTTCTGCTAGCGAAACGGCGGAGTGCGGGAGCTAGCGAGTACGTGGGACATGAGTGGCTGAAAGGGCTTCAGCAGACCTACTGGCTGGCTACTGCAGGAAAACTCGTGTTTCCTTGAAAATCGGTGCGGAAAAGGAGTGTGCGTGAGGCTTGGGGGTGGGTAGGTTTTCCTGGACCCGGCCAAACGGTGAGGTGCGGGTGTTGGCGACATAGCGCGAAATGAGCGTAGATAGATGTCCTATCAAGCAGTGTGGGTGAGTACATTGGCAAAACTCTGGTTACTGCAAACTGGAGACAAGAACATTGATGAAAAAAGCCCATTACCGCGTTGTATTTGAATCAGTGGAACACGAGTTCCTGCTGGTTCTGCTAGCGTAACGGCGGAGTGCGGGAGCTAGCGAGTACGTGGGACATGAGTGGCTGAAAGGGCTTTAGCAGACCCACTTACTGGCTACTCCAGGAAAACTCGTGTTTCCTTGAAAATGGGTGCGGAAAAGTAGTATGTGGCCGGCTTGGGGTGGTGGGTAGGTTTTCCCGAATCCGGCCAAACGGAGAAGTGCGGGAGTTGGCGACGTAGCGCGACTTGGACATGGATAGATGTCCTATCCAGCAGTATGGGTGAGTATACTCGCAAAACTCTAGTTATTGAAAACTGGAGACAAGAAAATTGGTTAAAAATGCCCATTACCGCGTTGTATCGGAATCAGTGGAACACGAGTTCCTGCTGGTTCTGCTAGCGAAACTGCGGAGTGCGGGAGCTAGTGAGTACGTGGAGCATGTGTGGCTGAAGGGGCTTTAGCAGACCCACTAGCTGGCTACTCCGGGAAAACTCGTGTTTCCTTGAAAATGGGTGCGGAAAAGGAGTGTGCGTGAGGCTTGGGGGTGGGTAGGTTTTCCTGGACCCGGCCAAACGGTGAGGTGCGGGTGTTGGCGACATAGCGCGAAATGGGCGTAGATAGATGTCCTATCAAGCAATGAGGGTGAGTACATTGGCAAAACTCTGGTTACTGCAAACTGGAGACAAGAACATTGATGAAAAATGCCCATTACCGCGTTGTTTCGGGATCAGTGGAACACGAGTTCCTGCTGGTTCTGCTAGCGTAACGACGGAGTGCGGGAGCTAGCGTGTACATGGGACATGGGTGGCTGAAGGGGCTGTAGCAGACCCACTAGCTGGCTACTCCGGGAAAATTCGTGTTTCCTTGAAAATGGGTTCGTAAAAGTAGTATGTTGCCGGCTTGGGGTGGTAGGTAGGTTTTCCCGAACCCGGCCAAACGGTGAGGTGCGGGAGTTGGCGACGTAGCGCGACTCGGACATGGATAGATGTCCTATCCAGCAGTATGGGTGAGTATACTCGCTAAACTCTGGTTACTGAAAACTTGAGACAAGAAAATTGGCGAACATTGCCCATTGCCACGTTGTTTCGGAATCAGTGGAACACGAGTTCCTGCTGGTTCTGCTAGCGAAACGGCGGAGTGCGGGAGCTAGTGAGTACGTGGGGCATGTGTGGCTGAAGGGGCTTTAGCAGACCCACTAGCTGGCTGCTCCGGGAAAACTCGTGTTTCCTGGAAAATGGGTGCGGAAAAGGAGTGTGCGTGAGGCTTGGGGGTGGGTAGGTTTTCCTGGACCCGGCCAAACGGTGAGGTGCGGGTGTTGGCGACATAGCGCGAAATGCGCGTAGATAGATGTCCTATCAGGCAGTGTGGGTGAGTACTTTGGCAAAACTCTGGTTACTGCAAACTGGAGACAAGAACATTGATGAAAAATGCCCATTACCGCGTTGTATTGGAGTCAGTGGAACACGAGTTCCGGCTGGTTCTGCTAGCGTAACGGCGGAGTGCGGGAGCTAGCGAGTACGTGGGACATGAGTGGCTGAAGGGGCTTTAGCAGACCCACTAGCTGGCTACTCCAGGAAAACTCGTGTTTCCTTGAAAATGGGTGCGGAAAAGTAGTATGTGGCAGGATTGGGGTGGTGGGTAGGTTTTCCCGAACCCGGCCAAACGGAGAAGTGCGGGAGTTGGCGACGTAGCGCGACTTCGACATGGATACATGTCCTATCCAGCAGTATGGGTGAGTATACTCGCAAATTTCTAGTTATTGAAAACTGGAGACAAGAAAATTGGTTAAAAATGGCCATTACCGCGTTGTATCGGAATCATTGGAACACGAGTTCCTGCTGGTTCTGCTAGCGTAACGGCGGAGTGCGGGAGCTAGTGAGTACGTGGGGCATGTGTGGCTGAAGGGGCTTTAGCAGACCCACTAGCTGGCTACTCCGGGAAAACTCGTGTTTCCTGGAAAATTGGTGCGGAAAAGGAGTGTGCGTGAGGCTTGGGGGTGGGTAGGTTTTCCTGGACCCGGCCAAACGGTGAGGTGCGGGTGTTGGCGACATAGCGCGAAATGGGCGTAGATAGATGTCCTATCAAGCAGTGTGGGTGAGTACATTGGCAAAACTCTGGTTACTGCAAACTGGAGACAAGAACATTGGTGAAAAATGCACATTACCGCGTTGTACCGGAATCAGTGGAACAAGAGTTCCTGCTGGTTCTGCTAGCGTAACGACGGAGTGCGGGAGCTAGCGTGTACATGAGACATGGGTGGCTGAAGGGGCTTAAGCAGACCCAATAGCTCGCTACTCCGGGAAAATTCGTGTTTCTTTGAAAATGGGTTCGGAAAAGTAGTATGTGGCCGGCTTGGGGTGGTGGGTAGGTTTTCCCGAACCCGGCAAAACGGTGAGGTGCGGGAGTTGGCGACGTAGCGCGACTCGGACATGGATAGATGTCCTATCCAGCAGTATGGGTGAGTATACTCGCAAAACTCTGGTTACTGAAAACTTGAGACAAGAAAATTGGTGAACATTGCCCATTGCCACGTTGTTTCGGGATCACTGGAACACGAGTTCCTGCTGGTACTGCTAGCGTAACGGCGGAGTGCGGGCGCTAGCGAGTTCGTTGGACATGAGTGGCTGAAAGGGCTTTAGCAGACCCACTAGCTGGCTACTCCAGAAAATGTCGTGTTTCCTTGAAAATGGGTGCGGAAAAGTAGTATGTGACCGGCTTGGGTGGTGGGTAGGTTTTCCCGAACCCGGCCAAGACAAGATATCTGGTGCGGACAAGATACTATCGTGTGCAGACAAGATATTAAGTTGTGCGAACATGATAATATCTTGTGCGGTCAAGACATTATTTTGTCTGCACAAGATCTATGTTGTGCGGACAAGATATTATCTTGTACGGAAAAGATAATATCTTGTTCGCACAACTTAATATCTTGTTCACACAAGATAATTTGTTGTGCAAACAAGATATTATGTTGTCTGAACAAGATAATATCTTCTGCTCACACGATAATATGTTATGCGAACAAGATAATATCTTGTCCGCATCTAGTGCGCTAAACTTATAAAAAATCAAAAATGATGTCCGTTCCCGGGTTGCGTAGTTTTGAGTTCACCCATTTTCCTTTCTTCGTTACGTTCACATTACTTTTGAAAGCAGTGCTATTCATGTTTAAAAAAAAAACAGCTGGGTTTCCAACAGAACCCGGGAAGGGGCATGTTGTTTTTTTTTTTTATATAAGTTGTGCGCACAACATTATATTTTGTGCGGACAAGATAATATCTTGTTCGGACTAGCATTATCTTGTGCGCACAAGATATTATCTTATCCAGACAACATATAATCTTGTCCAGACAATATATTATATTGTGCTCACAAGAAATTATCTTGTTTGGACAACATATTATTTTTTGCAGACAAGATATTTTCTTGTGCGCACAAGATATTAAGTTGTGCGAACGAGATATTATCTTGTCCGCACAAGATAATATCTTGTCTGCACAACATAGATCTTGTGCGGACAAGATATTAACTTGTTCGCGAAATTTAATATCTTGTGCGCAAAAGATATTATCTTGTCCGCACAAGACACAATATAATATGTTGTGCGAACAAGATAATATCTTGTCCACGCAAGATAATATCTTGTTCGCACAACTTCCTAAGATCTGTGTTGTACAAATAAGATAATATATTGTGCGAACAAGATAATATCTTGTGCGCACAAGATATTAAGTTGTGTGAACAAGATATGTTGTGCGCACAAGATAAATTATATTGTCCGCATAATATGATATCTTGTGCGCACAACATATTATCTTGTCCGCACAAGATAATATCTTGCTCACAACTTAATATCTTTTGAGGACATTATTATTAATATTATTATTTTAATATAATATGTTGTGCGAACAAGATAATATCTTGTCCGCACAAGATAATATCTTGTTCGCACAACTTCCTAAGATCTGTGTTGTGCAAATAAGATAATATATTGTGCGAACAAGATAATATCTTGTTCGCATAAGATATTCAGATGTGTAAATAAGATATTATCTTGTGTGCACAAGATAATATGTTGTGCGAACAAGATAATATCTTGTCCGCACAAGATAATATCTTGTTCACACAACTTCCTAAGATCTATGTTGTGCAAACAAGATAATATGTTGTGCGAACAAGATAATATCTTTTGCGCACAAGATATTAAGTTGTGCGAACAAGATATTATCTTGTGCACACAAGATAATATGTTTAACGCACAAGATAAATTATATTGTCCGCACAATGTGATATCTTTTGCGCACAACATATTATCTTGTCCGCACAAGATAATATCTTGTTTTCACAACTTCCTAAGATCTATGTTGTGCGCACAAGATAATATGTTGTGTGAACAAGATAATATCTTTTGCGCACAAGATATTAAGCTGTGCGAACAAGATATTATCTTGTGCGCACAAGATAATATGTTGTCCGCACAAGATAAATTATATAGTCCGCACAATATGATATCTTGTCCGCACAAGATAATATCTTGTTCGCAAAACTTAATATCTTGTTCGCACAACATATTAGAAAAAAATCCTGTCCCTTCCCGGGTTCCGTAGTTGCAGCTAACATACATAATACGAGTTTGGGTCGGTAATTCGCATTTTTAATACCCCTAAACCCCAATTTATATAGAGAAAACTGGGGTTTACGGGGGTATAAATGATTTTTCCTTATTTCTACTCCAAGACATATGTTGTGGGAACCCGTTAATTGAGGCGGTTCTTACGAGCATCCACAACCTAAGTTTGCAATACAAATAAGAAAAATATCAATTTTCATCAGAAAAGCAGCCATTTTGGAGATGTGAAAAAATGCACTATGTTTCACGGCTGTGTTATCGTAATGCTTAGAATTTTATTAGCTCACCTGGGCAAAGCTCAAGGTGAGCTTCTGTGATCACCTTTTGTCCGTCGTACGTGCGTCGTTCGACGTGCGTCTTGCGACGTGCGTCGTCAACATATACCTTGTTAAGATTATAGAGACCACAATTTTGCTTCAGTCTTCATGAAACTTTACCAGAATGTTTGTCTTGATTATATCTTGGTCAAGTTCGAATATGGGTTATGTCAGGTATATAAGTAGGTCAGTAGGTCAAATCACAGAAAAACCTTGTACAGCCTCTAGAGGCCACAGTTTTGGTCCAATCATGCTGAAACTTGCTCAGAATGATCTACCTGACAATATCTCGGTCAAGCTCGAATATGGGTCATGTCGGATCAAAAAGTAAGTCAGTAGGTCAAATCATAGAAAAACCTTGTTAAGTCTCTAGGGGCCACAATTTTGGTCCAATGATCCTGAAGCTTGCTCAGAATTATCATCCTGACAATATCTCGGTCAAGTTCGAATATGGGTCATGTCTGCTCAAAGAGGAGGTCAGCAGGTCAAATCATAGAAAAACCTTGTTAACGCTCTAGAGGCTACAGTTTTGGTCCAATCATCCTCAAAATGGCTCAGAATGATCATCCTGACAATATGTCGGTCAAGTTCGAATATGGGTCATGTGTGATGACAGTAGGTCAGTAGGTTAAACCGTAGAAAAATCTTGTTAACACTCTAGATGCCACACTTTTGGTCCAATAATCCTCAAATTTGCTCAGATCATCCTGACAATATTTCGGTCAAGTTCCAATACGGGTCATTTCGGGTCAAAAAGTAGGTCAGTAGGTCAAATCATAGAAAAACCTTGTTAAGACTCTAGAGGCCCCAGTTTTGGTCCATTGATCCTGAAGCTTGCTCAGAATTATCATCCTGACAATATCTCGGTCAAGTTCGAATATGGGTCATGTCTGCTCAAAGAGGAGGTCTGCAGGTCAAATCATAGAAAAACCTTGTTAACGCTCTAGAGGCTACAGTTTTGGTCCAATCATCCTCAAAATGGCTCAGAATGATCATCCTGACAATATGTCGGTCAAGTTCGAAGATGGGTCATGTGTGATGAAAAAGTAGGTCAGTAGGTCAAACCATAGAAAAACCTTGTTAAGACTCGAGAGGCCACACTTTTGGTCCAATCATCCTCAAATTTGCTCAGAATGATCATCCTGACAATATCTGGGTCAAGTTTGAATAGGGGTCATTTCGGGTCAACAAGTAGATCAGCAGGTCAAATCATAGAAAAACCTTGTTAAAACTCTGGAGGCCACAGTTTTGGTTCAATCATCCTGAAACTTGCCCCAGAATGATCATACTGACAATATCTTGGTCATGGACGAATATGGGTCATGTCGGGTCAAAAGTAGGTCAGTCGGTCAAATCATAGATAAACCTTGTTAACATTCTAGGGCCGCAAGTTTTGGTTCAATCATCATCAAAATTGTTCAGAATGATCGTCTCTGCAATTTTTAGCTCACCTGAGTTAAGCTCAAGGTGAGCTTTTGTGATCACCTTTTGTCCGTCGTAAGTGCGTTGTGCATCATTCATCATGTGACGTGCGTCGTCAACATTTACCTTGTTCATCCTCTAGAGACCAAACTTTTGCTTCAATCTTCATGAAACTTTACCAGGATGTTTGTCTTGATGATATCTGGGTCAAGTTCGAATACGGGTCATATCAGGTAAAAACTAGGTCACTAGGTCAAATTCCTTGAAATCCTTGTTCAACCTCTAGAAGAGACAGTAGTATTGCTTCAAACTTCATGAAACTTTACCAGAATGTTTGACTTGATGATATCTGAGTCAGGTCAAAAACTAGGTCACTAGGACAGATTCCTTGAAAACCTTATTCACACTCTAGAGACTTCAATTTCACTTCAATCTTCACGAATCTTTACCAAAATGTTTGCCTTGATGATATCTGGGTCAAGTTTGAATATTGATCATGTCCGGTCAGAAACTAGGTCACTAGGTCAAATTCCTTGCAACCTTGTACAGCCTCTAGAGGCCACGATTTTTGCTTCAATCTCTATAAAGATTGTTCAGATAATAGCGTCAAGAAACTCGTAGCATCTACATTGTCAAACTTAAATATTTAGGATGTAAATCTTTTACCTCAGGTGAGCGATTTAGGACATCATGGTCCTCTTGTTCGTTGGAAAAATGCATAAAAATAAAAGTAAAAATAACAACAACAAAAAATAAAATAAAATAAAAATAAAAATAAAATAAGAAATAAAACGGCTATTTTGTTTTAAACTCTATTACCTGAAAGAATTCAAATAACGAGGTTAAAAGCAACAAGAGAGCAAAAGAACTGGGTTTACGCTATTTTGACAGCTATATGATATTTTTAGCTGACCTGAGTCGAAGGCTCATAGGTTAGTATGGCAAGGGCCCATTGTCTGTCTGACAAGAGAGCAAAAGAACTGGGTTTAGCTATTTTTGACAGTTTTATGATTTTAGCTCACCTGAGCCGAAGGCTCATAGGTTAGTTTACAGTATAACAAGGTCCCACTATCTGTCTGACTGTCGTCATTCTGTCTGTCTGTCTGCCTGTCTGTCTGTCAATATTTTCAAACATCTCGTCGGAAACCACTGAGCCGATATGTGGTGCACCCATAGGGTGGCGGAACGATTGACATCCAGTTGGTTACTTATTCCCGGTTCCCTATTCCCGATTCGAATCGGGAATTCCCGATTCGCAAAATACACCTGCACAGAACAGACGAGAATAACTTTTAATATGTCAAGAAACTTAAACTCAGAATCCAGGTGGCCCGAATGGCATTCAAGACATTTAAAACTTACCTGAGCTGCATACCTATGCCTTGTGGGATAGACTCGCATAAGCGGAAAATTCCATTACGATAACACACCCGTGCGACATAGTGCATTTTTCACATCTTACATGGTTGTTTTTTTCTGATGAAAATCCGTGATATTTTTTTTTATTTATACTGCAAACATAGGCTGTAGGTGCTTGTTAGTACCGCCACAATGAGGCGGTTCTTACGAGTATCCACAACCTATGTCCTATGAGTCGGTTCTAACGAGTATCCACAACCTACGACTTGGAGCAGAAATAAGAAAATAATCCATACCCCATGAACCCCAGTTTTCTCTATATAATATGGGGTTTAGAGGGGTATTTATTATTACGGACTTATTGGCCAATTGACTTGTTGCACTGCTATTAAAAATAATGCAACTCTTCAATGTTATGCGTGGGGCGTATATGAAACAGTAACAAACAGAAACCGATTCTTTATTAAATGAATGACACGAGCATTTTGACAGCATTACAAATGTTGCAGCACTAGAGTGGCGATATTTTGTGAGTATAAACTGCTATAGGCGGGCAAAACAATGAAATATTTTCACAGAAATTCGTAGGGAAAGTTCCGAGCCAATCGCCTCACAATATATGCAATATCAGGCTATATTTTGGGTGGAGTACCCTGGTTCGAGTCTCCGGGAGCCATAGCCTGGGATTTTTCAGAGTGACCATGTTTTGTGGGTATAATGTACTATAGACGGGCAATATACAGAAATGTTTCCAAAAAATTCATTGGGAAAGTTCCGAGCAAATCGACTCACAATATATGCAATATCAGGCTATATTTTGGGTGGGGGTACCCTGGTTCGAGTCTCCGGGAGCCATAGCCTGGGAGTTTTCAGAGTGACCATATTTGGTGGGCATAAGGGCCGATAGCCGGGCAATACACAGAAATGTTTTCACGAAAATTCATTGGGGAAGTTTTGAGAAAATCGAGTCACCGCATGTGCCGTATATGACTAAGCGCGAATCTACAGGTGGGGGCCACCCAAGTTCGACGCTCCGGGGGCCATAGCCTGGGAGTTTTCAGAGTGACCATATGTTGTTGGTATAATGTACTATAGACGGGCAATATACAGAAATGTTTCCAAAAAAAAAAATCATTGGGAAAGTTCCGAGCAAATCGACTCACAATATATTCAATATCAGGCTATATTTTGGGTGGGGGTGCCGTGGTTCGAGTCTCCGGGAGCAATAGCCTGGGAGTTTTCAGACTGGCCATATTTGGTTGGTAAAAGGGCCGATAGGCGGGCAATACACAGAAATGATTTCGCGAAAATTTGAGAAAATCGCGTCACCGCATGTGCCGTATATGACTAAGCGCGAGTCTACAGGGGGGGGGGGGGGGGGCAAGTTCGATGCTCCGGGGGCATAGCCTGGGAGTTTTCAGAGTGACCATATTTTGTGGGTATAATGTACTATAGACGGGCATTTGACAGAAATGTATTCACAAAAATACATTGGGAAAGTTTTGAGAAAATCGCCTCACAAGATATGCATTATCAGGCTATATATTGGGTGGGGTATAAGGGGCGATAGGCGGGCAATATACATATATATTTTCAAGAAAATTCATTGTGGAAGTTTTGAGAAAATCGCGTAACCGCATGTGCCGTATATGACAAAGCGCGAGTCTACAGGTGGGGTACCCAAATTCGACGCTCCGGGTGCCATAGTCTGGGAGTTTTCAGAGTGACCATATTTTGTGGGTATAATGTACTATAGACGGGCAATACACAGAAATATTTTCAAAAAAAAAAAAAATCATTGGGAAAAGTTCCGAGCAAATCGCCTAACAAAACATGCAATTTCAGGCTATATTTTGGGTGGGGTACACTGGTTCGAGTCTCCCGTAGCCATAGTCTGGGAGTTTTCAGAGTAACCATATTTGGTTGGTATAATGGGCGATAGGCGGGCAATACACAGAAATTTTTTCGAGAATGTTCATTTGGAACGTTTTGAGATAATCGCGTCACCGCATGTGCCGTTTGTGACTAAGCGCGAGTCTACAGGTGGGGGTACCCAAGTTCGACGCCCCGGGGGCCATTGCCTGGGAGTTTTCAGAGTGACCATATTTTGTGTGTATAATATACCATTGACGGGCATTAGACAGAAATGTTTACTAAAAAAAAATCATTGGGACAGTTTTGAGAAAATCGCCTCACAATATATGCAACATCAGTCTATACATTGGGTAGGGGTACCCATGTTCGAGTCTCCCGTAGCCATAGTCTGGGAGATTTAAGTGTGACCATATTTGGTGAGAATAAGGGGCGATAGGCGGGCAATACACAGAAATGTTTTCATGAAAATTCATTGGGGAAGTTTTGAGAAAATCGCATCAACGCATGTGCCATATATGACTAAGGGCGAGTCTACAGGTGGGGGTACCCAAGTTCGACGCTCCTGGGGCCATAGCCTGGGAGTTTTCAGAGTAACCATATTTTGAGGGTATAATGTGCTATGGACGGGCAATAGACATAAATGTTTTTTATCAAAAATTCAATGTGGAAAATGTTGAGAAAATCGCCTCAAAAGATATGCAACATCAGGCTATATATTGGGTAGGTGTACCCATGTTCGAGTCTCCGGTAGCCATTGCCTGGGAGTTTTCAGAGTGACCATATCTGTTGGGTTTAAGGGGCGATAGGCGGGCAATACACAGAAATGTTTTCAAGAAAATTGATTCAGGAAGTTTTGTGAAAATCGCATCACCGCATATGCCGTATTTGACTAAGCGCGAGTCTATAGGTGGTGGAACCCAAGTCTGACGCTCCGAGGGCCATAGCCTGGGAAATTTTAGAGTGACCATATTTTGTGGGTATAATGTACTACAGACGGGCAATAGACAGAAATGTTTTCACAAAAAAATCATTGGGAAAGTTTTGAGAAAATCGCCTCACAAGATATGCAACATCAGGCTATATATTGGATAGGGGTACCCATGTTCGAGTCTCCGGTAGTCATAGCCTGGGAGTTTTCAGAGTGACAATATTTGGTGGATATAAGGGGTGGTAGGCGGGCAATACACAGAAATGTTTTCAAGAAAATTCGTTTGGGAAGTGTTGAGAAAATCGCGTCACCGGACGTGCCGTATATGACTAAGCGCGAGTCTATAGGTGCACACGGGGTATTCGACTACCTGGAACGCAGACGGATACCAAAAACGCCGACGGAAAAACAGCAACAAACATTCGTGGTGAGTTGAACAAATTGCATTTTACGGGTATATATCAAATAGATGCCCACAGATGTTGATAGCAATCTGTTTCGCAGTGTCTCGGAATACTTTCCACGAACTGTGGATGCAAATCCTTCTGTCAAGGACGAATTATGACCTATTTTATTCGGCAAAATATAGATGCTTGATGCAAGTCGACAGTTTTTTTAGTTTTACAGCAGTAATTCGTATATAATTTCCAATGTTTCCTGAATAGCATAAAATGCTAATGTATTGAGTACCTGCCATGCGTTATTAGAATTAGCAAAAAGCAGGATTTTAGAATTATAGATGAGAATTTCTTGATGAGGGTGTTCGAATAAGGATACCAATGACGACCCGCACAGATACCATGCAATGCAGACGGCACAAAGTTATGGTTACCATTGACGTGGAAACCACAAGCGTGGAAAAATAAAAAAAAGGAGTAAAATACATTCTGTTTTCGTTTAATTGGAAAGTTAATCTAGACACTGAGTCTTACCACAGTGTACCTCGACCAAAGAGGGTATTCTCGATGTAGAAGGGAAGGCAATGACCAGGAATCGATACGATTGCCTTTCGCTTTTCGCCAAAAGACACCAACGTGACGGTTTGTCTCAATACCACATGTGGGCCATATTCGCGCAAATGACTTTATGTAGCGCACATGACCCGTCAATTCTTATTAGGTGTCATAAATCTGTGATTTCATAATGTTAGATACTTTTACGATCAAATAGGCACGATTTGTAAATTTCCTTAGGTATATTAATAGCGTAGTCCCACAAAACAACCACGGACATGAATTCAGTCCTTCTCGCTACCTTTAGTCCACGCAGAGTACTTTTAAATTCATTATTTGGACAGATAATGATGAATATACAGTCGAACTTCAATGGCTCGAACACTTTTGGGACCAAGAAAATTTGTTCGAGACCACGGTGGTTCGAGCCACAGGGGGTTGATCTTGGAGCTAGGGGAGGAGGCCGAATACGGACATATTTTCAGTTTTCTTCAAAATAAATGCATGTTGTGTGTACTCATTAGAATCGCCTCATCGAGGCGATTCTTGTGAGTACACAAAACATATATTTTCAAGATCAAATTAGACAATTATACAAACTATATTTATAGCTGCAGTTATGGCATTTTCTTTCTATGGACTCAAGAAAGAGTTCGACTCGGCCGTAGTAAATGGGCCATCAGTGTTTGAGTCATCGAAGTTTCACTGTACATTAAATTTCAAAACAGATCGTTTTTTTTTTTTTTTTTTTTTGTTTTTTTTTTTTTTGTTTGTTTTGGTTTTACGGCCCTTTCAAGATTATTTCACTCATGTCGAGCCGATCGTTAATCAGAGGTGGGCGAAAACAGGAAAAAAACGACCTGACCTTCCGTTGCAGAACTTGGCGTCTCACATTTGACCCGAGCCAGCTCGAACTCAAAACAGATCGTATTAGAACTGTACGAGTTTGTTTCATTATTTTGACAGATAAATTTGATTATACATTATTGCAATGCCCATAGGGGCTTGAAGAAATATATGGGCTGCATGATGCGTCCACGCAGAGCTGAATCCGGTCCGCACACGAGTACTGGTAAACTGCTTAGTGGATCTAAGCCTGCCCAGGCAAAGCGGTGCTAGTCGGACCGTCCATGCTTATAAACCCTATTGGTTTCATTGGGCGACAGGGCTTGAGATGTCATTTCATCTCAATGTCGGGTAGAAGTCCCACAAAATTAGAAGCAACGTCTCCAAAATGACCTTTACAGTGTTGACGTGGACGTGAAACCTCAAATCAAACAAACATTATTGCAACGACGTTGATGTGGCGTTGTTCCAGTGTGTGGTACGTGTTGGTAGGATCGGGTCCTACGGAATTGCGAATCGGTCTTATTAGATAAACAATGTGAAGTTTATAGAAAAAATTCGGGAAAGAATGACGCACCTGAACGAATGGCAATATAATTAACCCATATATCACCTCTTCTGGGATATTAGCAAACAGTGCCGATCCAGATCAGACACGGCGTCTGATCTGGGTCTACATTGTTTGCTAAAAGAAAATTCATTTTTGTAAAATTTGCCACAAATAAAAACAAACCTGACACCCTAATAATAGGAAGTGACAACTCCAAACTTACTAGGTGGAAGACTCCATGTCACATATGGATTAAAACATACGAAGAAGAGTTTGTTTCCCTCACCCCAACCCCTTTAGCAGAAAAGAATGAATGCCCAAACAGTTGTCCAAAATTAAATATTGCCAGGATATTTGTTTGTTTGAATTGAGGTTTAACGTTCCCGTCAACACTATTTAGGTCATTTTGGAGATGCTGCTTCCAATGTTTTGGAACTTTTACCCGACATTGAGATGAAATGGCAACTCAAGCCATGTCGCCCAATGAAACCAATTGGGTTTATAAGCATGGACGGTCCGACTCGCATCACTTTGCCTGGGCATGCTTAGATCCTCTAAGCTGTTTACCAGTGCTCGTATGTAGTCGGTTTCAGCTCTGCGTGGATGCATCATGCAGCCCATCTATCTCTTCAAACCCCGATAGGCGATTGCGTTTGAGTTTTACGTCCCCACCAACAACAAGATCATATGGAGACGGAACCTCTGTTTAAAGACTCGCCCGAAAGTCTGGTGAAGCCCGGAATCGATCCCACGACCACTGGTTTGCGAAGCGAGTAGATTATCCTCTGCACCACGGAGGCTTCTAATTGACATATATGGGATATAATACCGAAACGGAATGAATACAAAGTACCTGCATGTAAATCATGGTGTTTTTTACAGATGCCTATGCACAGTATGCCGAGATGAGACCTCTCATTGGAAGCTGTCTATATCTCGCATTTTGATGATTTTAATTGAAGCATCTTTACGGAACCCGGGAAGGGACATGATTTGTTTGAATATGTTGTGCGAACAAGATATTAAGTTGTGCGAACAATATATTATCTTGTGCGAACAAGATAATATGTTGTGCGCACAAGATATTATCTTGTGTAGACAACATAATTTATCTTGTGTGGACAACATAATTTATCTTGTGCGGACAACATATTATCTTGTGCGCACAAGATAATATCTTGTTCGCACAACATATTATCTTGTTTGCACAACATAGAGCTTGGGAAGTTGTGCGAACAAAATATTATCTTGTGCGCACAACTTATAAGATAATAAAAAAATCATGTCCCTTCCAGGGTTCCGTACATCTAACATAATAGCAACTATGCATTTTTTTTTTTTTTTTTGCAAAATTCCAAGATGAAAGTGGCAGAAACTCAGGGCGTAAGTGTAAATATTTGGTCAGCTGTCTGAGCGATTAAGCTGTGTAGTATGAGATCAATATTTGTCAAATATGACAATGCAGATCAAGTTGAGACGCCGCAAAATCGGTGATTTGACTACGTACACCGTTTGCTTAAACGGCCAGTCTATTTGAAAAAAAAAAAAAAAAAAAAAAAAACTTACAACAAATAAAACAAAGGAGAAACCCGCCTGTCAAGTATTGTTATGTGGAAGATTCTGGTTGTCATATATGGGTACATGCATCATGAAAGGCGCCTGCGACCAGGTAAGAATCATATCAACATGTATAGCTGTACAATCTGATTGCTTTCAGATGCATCTAGGTGCAGAAATGATTTAATATGACATGTGATGGAATGAATGCGCAACATGTCTAAATATTTCGAACAAACAGTGTCATGAATGTCTAGAGTTTGCTAAGAATGACAGAAATTAAGAAGTATCACGCATTTTGTGCAATAGCCTGCAGATGCACAACAGTTTTTAAACATGAACAGGTTGGAGCAACATCTATCCGTCAGCAGTTGAAACCTGCTTTCTCACGAACAGTTTTGACGGATTGCATTCACATTTCCTATACACGATCGTCTCGGATAAAATCCGCCACTTTTATTTGTGTAGCGGTTCTTCTTCTTCTTCTTACCACTACTACTGACAATCCGTTGCAGAACTTGGCGTCTCAAATGTGACCCGCGCGAGGTTAGAACCCACAGCAGTGAGAGACGATATGGTAAAGATAGACTATCTGAACGAAACCGCCAACAAATGCGGACCTTTAGAAGTTTAAATGCGCATATACATATATTTGCTCAAGAACCACCACTGTCGATCAGACTTTTTTAGTTTCCTGCCTCTTCAGTTTCCTGCCCTTCACATACATCCGAAGAAAAAAACTTGCTTGGGTCTAGAGATAGACTTCTAAATAGAATAACGGAATGAAACGTCAAACATTAGAATACTTGCATGAACCTCGAACATTTATCAGCCGCTTTGTGGTCTATCTGAAAAAATCCTCTATGAATGATTTATCTGGAAAATCCTCTGTGAGTTGTAATTTCTCTTTTTATCTCCCGACTGAATAGGTTCGGGGGATATAGCGATCAGCCTGGCGTCCGTCCGTCCGTCTGTCCGTCCGTAGACGCAACCTTGTGATGGCCATAACTCCTATACCCTTTGCGATTCATTGATGGTTCTTGGCACAATTGTTCACAAGGCTGAGACGGCGTGTCATGCGCAAGAACCAGAACTCTGGATGCCACACTTTTTGAGTTATCTCCCTTTTTAATAAAATAGAATGATTACTTTGTGGTGGCCATAACTCCAAAGTCCTTTGAGATATACTGATGACACCTGGCACAGTTGTTCACAAGGCCGAGACGGTGTGTCATGCATAAGAACCACAACTCTGGGTGCCATGGTTTTTGAGTTATCTCCCCTTCCAATAATACAGAATCACTACCTTGTGATGGCCACATATTGATGGTACTTGGTACAGTTATAAATGAGTTTAAGCAGGTGTGTCAAGTGCCAGAACCACAACTCTGGGTGCCCTGGTTTTTTAATTATCTCCCCTGACAATATACCCTTGTGATGGTCACTTGTATGCAAGGTTGACACGGCGCTTCATGCCTAAGAACCACAACTCTGGGTGCTATGATATTTGAGTTATCTCCCCTTCCAATATAACAGTCTGATTACCTTGTGATCACCGTATCTCCACTTCCATTTGACATATATTGGTGGTACTTGATGCAGATGTACATGAGGTTAAGCAAGTGTGTCATGCTCAAGAATTACAACTCTGGGTGCTCTGGCTTTTGAGTATTCTCCCCTGCCAATATAACCTTGTGATGACCATAGCTCCAACCCCCTTTGAGATATATTCAAGGAACTTGGCGCAATTGTATACAAGGTACAGAAGGGGTGTCATGTGCAAGAAACACAACTGTTGGTGCTGTGGTATTTCAGTTACCTACTTTTCCAATATACCAGTATGACCAGCTTCTGATCATCATATCTCAAATACCCTTTGAGATATATTGATGGTACTTTGTACAGAAATACATGAGCTTAGGCAGGCATGTCATGCGCAAGAACCACAATTTTGAGTGCCCTGGTTTTTTAGTTATCTCACCTGACAGTATAATCTTGTGAATGCCATAACTGCAGTAACTTTTGTGATATATTGCTGGTTTAATTCTGGTGCACTTTCTATTGTTGAACAATCTTCTGAAGGCCATATTGGCTTTTGGTCGTGGGGATTTGCCATCTCTTCGATGGCTATTTTTTATCATGTTATTCAATAAAATGTGGAACTATTATAGTAAAAAAATATTAGAACCAAGGAAAGGCTCTCTGACTGTTCCTCTTCATACCAGACACATGCAGAGAGAGAGAGAGAGAGAGAGAGAGAGAGAGAGAGAGAGAGAGAGAGAGAGAGAGAGAGAGAAAGAGAGAGAGAGAGAGAGAGAGAGAGAGAGAGAGAGAGAGAGAGAGAGAGAGAGAGAGAGAGTGAGAGTGAGTAACCATTTACTCGTCTTACGCTATTTTCACCATCGTTGTTTATATACGGCATGGGAAATATTCAACACTGTTCATAATCTTGCTTTTTGGACCTCATAATTAAGGAGATATGGAAGTAGGCATTGATTTAGGCATTAATTGTAAATCCGTCATTGGTATCCATCGTCTGCGTTTCATGGTAACATCAAAGAAATCCGTCTGTCGTAAATATTATCTTCTTTCAGCATGGTGCACTCAAGTCCATGCTTAATGCTGCCCGAGCAACGTATGGCACAAGTATATAGGAGTTTATTTTTGAACAAGGACCATTTCTCTTTCAAGCTACAATGACATCTTTGGATAAACTGGTTTCATTTCTGGTACTTACACTAATTCTTTTAGAAATTAGTAGCATGTTTTGCATTTTAGTTGTCTGTAAAGACGCTTTCATGTAATCTATCGAAGCTAAAAACACCATTACGAAACAGCTGTGACAGTTCCAGAAGAATACAGCAAAAAATCAAAACTGATTTTTTAATAGGGTCGCAAAAAACATGATTTTATCGACTCACCCTCTTTCAAATCCAAGGTAAACAGTCGGCGTTTTTGGTATCCGTCTGCGTTCCAAGTAGTCGAATACCCCGTGTGAGGTGGGGGTACCCAAGTTCGACGCTCCGGGGGTCATAGCCTGGGATTTTTCAGAGTGACCATATTTTGTGGGTATAATGTACTATGGAAGCTACTATGGACGCTATGGGGGCCTTAGTTTTTGAGTTTTCAGAGTGACCATATTTTGAGGGTGAAATGTACTATGGACGGACAATAGACAGAAATGTTTTCTAAAAAATTAATTGGGGAAGTTTTTAGAAAATCGCGTCACCGCATGTGCCGTATATGACTAAGCGCGAGTCTACAGGTGGGGGAACCCAAGTTCGACGCTCCAGGGGCAATAGCCTCGGAGGTTTCAGAGCGACCATATTTTGTGGGTATAATATAATATAGACGGGCAATAGACAGGAATGTTTTCAAAAAAAATCATTTGGAGAGTTTTGAGAATATCGCCTCACAAGATATGCAACATCAGAGTATATATTGGGTGGTGGTACCTAGGTTGGTGTCTCCGGGAGCCATAGCCTGAGAGTTTCCAGAGTGACCATATTTAGGAGGTATAGAAGGCGATAGGCGGGCAGTACACAGAAACGTATTCACGAAAAAAATCATTAAGGAAGCTTCGAGAAAATCGAGTCACAACATGTTCAGTAAATGACTATGCGCGATTCTTCAGGTGGGGGTTATCCAAGTTCGACACTCCGGGGCTCAATGTCATTTAGGTATACAGATAGGCTTGCGATTATCTTGTCAGCGCACACTCAATTGTCTCGCGTTTGTAACGCGGGAGATACGCACGCGCAATTCACGCGTTTCAACTGCGAATTACATTTTAGCCAATGAATTTTCTTTATGAAAAACGCGATACTGCGCATAAATCGCGATTTCCGATTAGCCAATCAGGCATGCGTGTCGATAACGCAAATTCAACATTCTCCGCGTGTCCAAAGCAACCAATCAATACCGCGTAACTATTTCGCTCTTATCTTTTCATCCAATTTAGGTCGTTTAAGTTGTTTTTTTATTATCTGATTACTTCCAAAACCATAAACAGAATAAATTGAAACAGAGAAAATAAAGGTAAATGGACAAGACATTTATTCAGTTGCAGTAAAACTGAGCAATTTGCCTCGGGGTAAATGGTAAAATATAGGTACTGCATAGTGATTGAAGTTGACGAAGTTAACTGCCAAAATGCAGGATGTTTATTGATCAACAGTTTTATGACACCCAGGTGCACCTGGGAGCTATAAAGGTAGTTAATTAACCCATTGTATGCTAGTGGACTCTTCCATTGCTATATGTTGGTCAATTCCATTTTTGATATAAGGGGTGTCAGGCCCATTTTTACGTTTTCATTCAATTTTTGATGGAAAATTCTGTTAGCAAATAGTGCAGGCCCTGATCAGACGCCGCGTTCTGTGGCGTCTGATCTGGGCCTGCACTGTTTGCCAAGGTACCCGTTTAGTGGTTTCCCGCATACAATGGGTTAAAATAACACCTGATTATCTTTACTTATTCAAGATGTCAAGACCAGAAATAAACATTTTTCATTCACTCACAGAAGGGCTAATTTATTTATTTATTTATTTATTCATTGTAATTTATTTATTTATTGCCTTTTTCTTAATTTATTTTCCATCTGGTCAACAAGCCTATTAATGAACACCCTCAAACCCCACTTTATTCAGAGAAAAGTTGGGTTTACGGGGTATTGAACACGGAAACACGTCCATGTACGAAAACCCGCCTATACAAATACATTGTAAACTTTACCGCCGGAAACACGAAAAATTTAGATGAAAAATTGTAGTAGTTTTCTTATTTCTGCTTAAAAACTAGGTTGTTGGTACTCGTTAGAACCGCTTCGAGTGCGCAAAATATAGATTGCTGGTACTCGTTAGAACCGCCTCATCGAGGCGGTTCTAACGAGTACCCACAATCTAAATTTAGATATAGATTGTTGGTACTCGTTAGAACCGCCTCATCGAGGCGGTTCTAACGAGTACCCACAATCTTTATTTAGAGCAGAAATAAGAAAAATAAGATATACCCCAGTAAACCCCAGTTTTTCTATGTAAAGTTGGGGTTCAAGGGGTCAAAATTATATAGGCATGTTTTGCGTGATGTTAACCCCACTTTTATATCGCAAAACTGGGGCTTACAAGGGTATGTATATTTTTTCTTATTTTTGCTGAAAACATAGAGACTTGATACTGGTTAGAACCGAACCGAACGTCGAGGCGTTTATAACGAGTACCCAAATCTTTGTTTAGGGCATAGATATGAAAAATATAAGATTCTTGATCTGAAAATTTTCAGGTTTTTTTTTTTTAATTTATAAAACTTCAATATATCTGAATAGGCGTGCTTCTTTGATGCCCGTCCACGCGCATGACCTAAATGACACTTTTCCAGTTGAGCTATGCAGTCTGATGGAACATTCTGATGACAGCCCTTAATGTGATGCCAGCATATGCGAGCTAATCTCCATATTTATTCAGGTCCATTGCCACAGATTTATAATGCCTCGCAAAGCAAGGGTCGTTGAATCGATTCCCGGCTTCTGCAGACTTTCAAATGAGTATTTACACCGAGGTCCCGTCTCCATATGACCTCGGTTGCTGGTGGGACGTAAAAGTAACTCTCACACACGCAGTTTTATAGAAACTGAACAAAACCACTCGGACCACAGTTGAACTGCAACAACGAGTCAGGAGGATTTTTTTTCTCAGGGTACCTATCCTCTCATTAACGATCGGCCCAAATAAGGGAAATAATTCTGAAAGGTAATTAAAAAAAAAAAAACATAGAAAAAAACAACTTACTTTGTTATAAGAATTTTCGAGTTCTGGCCAGTGGTAATTAAAGAATTTTGTTGCAAAACTTTTAGTGTGACCTTATTATTGCCCCCACTCCCACCCCACCACACACACACACACACCTAAGGGCCTGGCCGAAGTGGCTGGTGCTATGGATAACATTGTATACTAAATAACCAGTGTGCGTCGAGATGTCAACTTTTATCCATATATTCCTAGCGGCCCTTTTTGGGACATTGACAAACAGTGTAGGCCCAGATAAGACGTCTCGAACGTGGCGTCTGATCTGAGTCTGCACTGTTTGCTCAAAGAACATACATTTTGTACAACTTACATCAAACAGCACAAACCTGACACCCTTATAATTGAAATTGAACCACTCCAAACGTGTAAGGTAGAAGATTACATTGTCATATGGGTTAAAACATGTGTTTTTCAGGCGTCTACAATATTTTTCCTATTTCTGCTCCAAACATAGATTGTGGGTACTTGTTAGAAACAGCCATCAACACCATGACAAGGCGGTTCTGATGAGCCGCCATTAACCAGTAAATAGCGGTGGCTTGTAAATTACATATCCCAGGGTAAATAATTACCCTCACCTGGTCCCCTACCTATATGACATTCTTCAGAATACCCCCAAGTGAGTTTTATCTCTGAAGGTGTTATGCAATACAAAATGTAGGTGTGTTTGTTTATCCGAAGGAATCACAACTGATAAGAAAGACCAATTTAATATACTGTCATTAATTCACGAACGAATTAAAAAAAAAACCATAAAAACACATAATAGTAAACATACAAGCAACGAGAATTTTGATTGGCCTGTTTTCTCTCGCAATCACTCGTTTTATCGCCACATACCTGTTGTATTCTTATTGGTTGAAATTCTCTTGCACAGAAACGCGTATTGAATTTACCTAACGCGTTTCGAATGATCACTTTTATTGGCTGATATTTAACGCGTTGAAATCGCGTATGAACGCGATGAACCGCGCATTGAAACGCGATAATTTCACACGCACGCAATGCGCGTGTGTCACGCGGACAATACGCGTAAATGGACAAGTTTATCGCAATCTTAACTGTATATATTAAAACTTATTTTCCACAGAATACATTGGGTTATTTGTAACCAAATTTCACATGAAAGCTTTAAGGAACAATGAAACGAAAACCCATTAAGTTGAGTTTGGTCACATGACCAAGATGGCCGCCACGTCAAAGCTAAAAAACCTTCAAAAATCATCTCCTGAACTAGTAGGCCAATTGTCATGAAAAATGGTCTCGGTAGCTCAGTCTCATGTGCGTCTGACTGGTGATCAGGAGGACGCGAGTTCGATACCTGCCGGGATCGGCAACATTCTTTCATGGAGAGTGATCCTGAAATCTTTTCTACGGCCATTCTCTCCCGACCGCTGATTCAAGAAGGGCAGTTGTCAGTTTCTTGCAAAGGAATGTGTACTGTACTGGTAAACCGCTTACGCATAAGCCTGTCCAGGAAAAGTGTTGATAGGTAAACTGACCGGCTCAAAAATGACCAAACAAATCATGAAAATTGGTATATAGAACGGGGTATTTATGTTCATAACAGTTTATTCAATACGTTTGTATTGGTGTTTAGCGGCCCAGGCAACACTATTTTAGGTCATTTTTGAGCCAGTCAGTTTACCAACCCACTCTTTTCCTGGACAGGCTTATACGTAAGCGGTTAACAGGTAAAGTGCACATTATTTCGCTCTCTACCGTGCGGCTATAAATAGCCGTTTCCCATGGTTTTGGTTTTACGGTCCTTTCAAGATTACTTCACTCATATCGAGCCGATCGTTAATCGGAGGTAGGCGAAAACCGGAGTACCCGGAGAAAAACCACCTGTTCTCCGTTGCAGAACTTGGCGTCTCACATGTGACCCGAGCGATGCACGAACCACAGCGTCGAGAGAGTCAGACCTCTTAACCACTAGGCCACGGAGGCCCGTATCCTCCCCACCCCCACCCCCCATCATCACGTAAAGCAAGTCCGTGAAGGACACCTCTAAAACACGCTCTTTGTTAACAGGGGCATGCATTATTTTGCTATTTCTGGCCCAAGACATAGATTGTGGGTTTTTGTTAGAGCAGTCTCAATGATGGGTTTCAAACAAACTAGTGACAGGCATGTGGAAATCAGCAGTGCAAAGCTACTGTACTTTGTAGCGTTTGTCAATCCGTCTCAGAACTATCAAAACTTTAACATTGAGTCAACTGCGTTCTACTTAACACACATTTAACATCAAGGCCAAGTTGTTCAAAGCAGCGTAAGTTAACCCTTTTGTACCAAATGGAATCTTCCACCTTATATACAGCAGGACTCCATTTCAAAATTTAGGGGTGTCAGGTTGTGTTTTCATCAAAATCTATTTGGAAAATAGCTGACCTTTTAGCAAATAGTGGAGGCCATGATCAGACGCCACGTTCTGTGGCGTCTGATCTCGGCCTGCACTGTTTGCAAAGGTACCCCTTTAGGGGTTTCTGGTACTGGATGGGTTAATGATCTCGCTACTGGTCAAAACGATAACTATTCAATAGGTACCTAATACTCTTGTATTTCTGTTGGAAAATGTGAGGAGCTTTTTGCAAAATTGATACAAACCCTATTCGCATTTTTTCAACAAACTACTGGAATATTTGCAGAACAAAATGATAAAAATTTTAACGATTCGTTAACTAACGACTTCGCTTGTTTTGAATAACTGGCCCCAGGGTAACAAGGTTAGCACGTCCATATCCGTCTTATGAACTCACTCACATGTCTTTAGCTAACTGTGTGGCAGAAAAATTGAACCTCATCTAATTAAGTATGTCGGTCGCTAAAAATAAATAAATAAATAAATAAATAATAAAAGTGGCATTAGGTTATTTTATGTATGCGGCATAAAACAAACACTTTCCCTTAAAATACTATAATATACTTGAAAAGTAATTCAATCCATATTTTATATGGATCAATAAATCATAATATGTAGTTAAAACAAATATGCCACTGTAATACCCTTAAGCTATTGTCTGAGACAAGGATTAACGGTATCAACCGATAGTCATCGAAAGTTGCCGGCAATAATCGAACTGCTTAAAACAGGTGTCAAGTAGCGTAATTCTGGAGGCTACCTGGAAAAAACTGCCAGTACAGGTTTTTCCCTAGATTTCCCTTGATTTCACATGGCCTAACTTTTCCCGTACGGTTAAGTGATGTTAGGCCAGTATGGGTTCAACGGATTAAAAACCGATTAGTTGTCAAATAAAATGGTTAAAAACCTGTAAAGGCAAAGATTGTGAATATTTCCATAAATCCTCAGCCTCATAAAGTGTGTGTGTGATTTCGGGTTTAACGTCGCTTTCAAGAATTTTTCAGTCAGATCACGACGGTGTCTGGTTGCGACAGGGAGCTCAATTCGGCTTGACAGTAAATGCCATTTTTCAATTCCCCCATTATTAGTCTATGGAAACTCTAAGTTGCCAAGGCAACCAAACTAATGAGTTGATTTTCATAAAAACACAAACTTTCATTCCCCCAGCCCTAAGATGCTACAGATAAAATTTGGGCCCGATCGGCCCAGTGGCTTCAAAGGAGATGTCGTTTGAAAGTGTTGGCGACGGACATACGACGCAGACACAGACGCAGACGACGACGGACAACTGCCTAGCCTATATGCTCCCCGGAGCCATCGGCTCTAGTGAGCTAAAAACTCTTAGCCTCATAGAGCATACAACCTTTGTAAGTCTATGGGAGATTATGAGCCAAGGGGCATGGCCAATTTGGAGCCAAGGGGCATGATTGGCAGTATTTATGTAGGTGACCATATTACGTTGCTACATACTAAATATCTTAACTATGGGCGTTTTGTGTTTAAATAAAATTTGGCTCTTTAGTTTGGTTGCTATGCCAAATTAGATTGCCCAGATACTTAAAATGGGGGAAAATTAAAAAAATGGTGTTAACGGCAAAACCTTTTCAGATATTTTGACATAACTATCATGGAAATGTTCCTTAAGTATTTCGCCATCTGTCATATGATTTTATGCCTGTTTCTAATTTTTACTGGTTACCATGGAAACCAACATGAGAAAATACGTAAAGAAATCATCTTCTCAGAAACCCTTTGCTTTGTGAGGCTGAGACTTTATGAAAATTTCACAATACTTGCTCAAAAGGTTTTGTTTTTGTTTTTTTTATGAAATTTATCTCTTTAGTTTGGTTGCTATGGCAGCCGAGAGTTTCCATTGACTTATAATGGTGAAAATTTAAAATTTGCAATTACAGCCAAGCCTTTGCAGATATTTTGACAAAACTTTTATAGAAATTTTCCTCAAGTAATCTACCATATCATTTTTGGTTTATTGTTCATTTTTACTGGTTGCCATGGAAACGAAAATGAGAAAAAAGAAAAAGAAAAAAAAAATACTTGAAATATCATCACCTCCGTATGCTCTATGAGACTGAGTCCTTGTGGAAATATTCACCATATTTGCCTTTTTAGGTTTTGTGTTTTTTATGAAATTCGGCTCCTTGGTTTGGTTGCTATGGCAACTAATAGTTCCAACAGATTTATATTGGGGAAATTGAAAAAAAAAATAAACATTTAATGCAAAGTCATTGCAGATATTTTGACACATCCTTTATAGAAATGTTCCTTGAATAAACTTATCTCAGCCACATGCTTTTGTGCTAACCTGGGGTCCCAATGTTGTGCTGTGGCCATGCCCCCCCCCCCCACACACACACACTCTTCATAAAATGCCATATATCTCAGAAACCATTCAGACCCCCTTCCCAAAACCATATATATTCTTGTTCCTAATCATAAGATGCATTCGGTGACCCCATCATGAGGGTCCCCAGGGATGTGCCAGGGCCATGCCCCACGCCAACTTCATAAAACGCCCAATATCTCAGAAACCTTACAGATCCCCACCTCTAAAAAATATATATATTCTTGTGAGCGAGTGAGTGTTTGTGTTTTACGTCCCACCGACAGCTAAGGTCATACGGAGACGGGACCTCGGTTTAAAGAATCACCCGAAAGTCTGGAGAAGCCCGGGATCGATCCTGCGACCCCTGGTTTACAAGGCGAGTTATGCCTTTCAAGATATTTTGTCAAGCTTTCATAGTATTCTTCCTTATGCCATATGATTTTTATGCCTATTGGTTGTTACAGATGGGAAATTGTCTTTTAACATTTGTTGTTTTGCAACTAAATATTCAAGCGACAGCAACCAGACTGAGTGAGTCCAAATTTTATCCGTAGCATCCTTGGGCTCAGGGCTTCCGAGGTATATTTAAATACATGGCTGCTAGTGGCCGGTGGACCCTGGGCTCTGGTGAGCATAGTGGCCCATAGGCTTCTTTTTATTGGTAGCCATGGAAACCAAAATCTAAAACATAGAAAAATAAAACAAAACAAGAGAACCATGATGGTTCTTTATCGCTCACCTGAGCATGGGATTAAAATGTGGGTCCCTGGGCGTGAAAATGTTTGGCCTCAGGGCTTTAATTTGAACCATCTTGGTGGAAATGAAGCAATATCAGATATCATAGGCCTTTCAGATAAAAAGAATCTTACAGGTTTCCCATATGTAAAAGATGTGGGCCCCATGGCGGGGACATTTTTAGCCTCAAGGCTATAGTTTGAACAATCTTGGACGAGCTCCACTAGATGAAGCTACAAACCAAATATCCCAGATTTAGGCATTTTAGTTTCAGACAAGAATATTTTAAAAAATATTCCCTTTATTTGCCTATGTACAACTCGGGACAGGGCCATTTTTTGGTCCCAGCATTATGAGTTGAATTATCTTGGTAGAGGTCCCCTACATAAAGATTCATACCAAATATCAACGACTTGGGCCTTTTGGTTTCAGACAAGGAGATTTTTTAGATGTTTCCTACATAGGCCTATGTAAAATATTTGGGCCCTGGGGCTGGGTCATTTTGCCCCAGGGCTATAATTTGGACAATCTTGGTAGAAGTCCATTAGATGGAGCTTCACACTAAATATCAAAGACCTGGGCCCTCCGGTTTCAAAAAAGAAGATATTTTAAATATTTTCGTGTATAAGCCTATGTAA
Source organism: Lucinisca nassula (assembly GCA_963580285.1). NCBI lineage: Eukaryota > Metazoa > Mollusca > Bivalvia > Lucinida > Lucinidae > Lucinisca > Lucinisca nassula. The sequence continues at coordinate 74,036 of CAUZLF010000361.1, read as the reverse complement.
AACATGTGGGCCCTGGGGCAGGGCCAGTTTTGGCCCAAGGGCTATAATTTGGACAATATTGATGAAGGTCCACTACATAAAGCTTCATACAAAATATCAAAGACCTGGGCCTTCTGGTTTTAGACATGAAGAGTTTTAACGTTTTTCCCTATATAAGCCTATGTAAAACGAGAGGGCCCTGGCGCGGGGGGGGGGGGGGTGCATTTTTGGCCCCATGTCAATAATTTGAACAATCTTCGTAGAGGTCCACTTGATGAAAATTCATACCAAAGATCAAAGACCTGGGCCTACTAGTTTCAGACAAGAATATTTTTAAATGTTTTTTTTTTTTCTTATGGAATGAAAATTTTTTAAACAACGTTGAGAGTGGACCACCCAAAGAGTATTTCTGCCAAGTTTGGTCAAAATCTATACAGTGGTTTATGAGGAGATGTCTTTTGAAGCAATTGTGGACGGACGGACGGACGGGCGGACGACGACGATGGACGTTGAGCGATCACAATAGCTCGCCAGAGCCTTTGGCTCAGGTGAGGTAATACTACTTAAATAAGAACATATTCTCCGAAACGATACGCTCTATGAGGCTGAGGCTTTATGAAATTATTCACCATATGTACCTCAACAGGTTATATGCTTTTTATGAAATTTGACTCTCCAGTTTTGTTATTATGGCAACTTAGAATTTCCGTAGACTTGTAATGGGGAAAATTAAAAATTAAATGGTATTAACTGCCAAGCCTTTGCAAATATTTTGACAAAACTTTCATAGAAATGTTTTTTTATGCAATCTACTATCTTCCATAATATTTTTGGCTCAACTGCACAATGTTTATTTGTTGCCATGGAAACCAAAATCATTTCCTCAGAAACCATAGGCTCTATGAAGCTGAGACTTTATGAAAATAGCCACCAAATTTTCCTCCACATGTTTTTTTTTTTTTTTTTTTTTTTTTTTTTTTTGCTCACCAGAGCCGAAGGCTCCGGGGGGGGGGGGGGGTGGCTTATAAGATCGAACAGTTGTCCGGCGTCGTTGTCTTAGTCGTCATCGTCGTCTGTAGTCTGACGTCTGGCGTCAACACTTTCAAATGACATGTCCTATGAAGCAACACGGCAAAATGAGAACAAATTTCATCTGTGGCATCGTTTGGCTGGGGGATTGAAAGTCTGTGTTATCTACGAATTTCGCATTTTTAGATTAGATGCTATGACAACTCATAGTTCCCATAGACTTATTATGGGGAACATTGAAAAGTGGCAGTTAAGGCCAAGTCATTGCAGATATTTTGACAACACTTTCACAGAAATTATCCTTGAGTACATTCTCTCAGCCATATGCTTTTCTGTCATCCTGGGTGTCCCCAAGATTGTGCCAGGGCCATCCCCCCCCCTCCACTTCATAAAATGCCATACATCTCAAAACCCTTACAGATCCCCACCGCTAAACCATATATATTCTTGTTTCTTATGAAAAGTAGAAGTAAAACAAAGATCAGGAATCGAAACAATTAACTTACCTCACCCATCAAAGACACCAAAGGGAAAGAAACACAAACATGGAACGACCAGACCATAATGGAAACCTAAACAGAGGAAGGCCATAAGGACAGTTACTTTCCCACAAAATGGCCAAATGGCCATCCAAAATAAAAAGACACAAGTGATACTGACAGTAAGTAACAAACAACAGTATAAATAAACCGCAACAGAAGAACCGCATTTAAACGGTCAGTAGAAAGAATTCCACTGGGGGGATTAAATCGATTTTACATGGCCATAATCCTCGCCCTTACCTCTGTCGCGGTATACACTAATTTTGTTTAGTCCGCATGAAGGCTTCCTTACTCATCAGTGTAACATCTCCGAGAACATACAAATCAAAAAACTCCAGAGATGAAACAAGGTTGAGGACTCGACAGCATACAACAACAGAATTGCTGGATCAAAAGATTACCAACAGTTAGACTCCGAGGAGACGCATTAAGTGACACCAACCGGGGGGTCCCCCGAAACGTGCAGGGGACATGCCCCACCCACTCCACTTCATAAAATGACATTACCTGAGAAACAATTTAGACCCCCACCACTAAACCATATATATTCTCGTTCCTTATGATAAGACTCATTCAGTGACACAAACCTGGCCATGTCCCACCCATTCACTTCATAAGGAGCTGAAAAAAGAAAAGTCTCAACGGTTTGCTTTAAATGCAAACTCCTCCTTAACAATTGGGTCAATTTAATTTCAAACTCCACAAGAATGTTGCCTATGTGGCTCTCTTCCAAAATTAGCTAAAATGGTTATGCTGAAATGAACAAGATACTTTCAGAACAAAAATAGAAAAGAAACAAATATTTAAACAAATAATCCTCCAACACCCGTTGGCCAATTTCAATCAAATTCAATTGGGATGTTAGTTAAATAGGTTCGGTTAGAATGATTAAAATGGCCGCTAGATCTCAAAATTACGAAAGCCGGGTAGGGCCATTTCTTACTTCTAACTTCTTACTTCTAACTTTTAACTTCTTACTTCTAACTTCTTACTTCTTACTTCTAACTTCTTACTTTTATTTTCTTACTTCTAACTTCCATGTTGTATGCTTTTTTGTTGTTGTTTTGGGGGTTTTGATTTTCCGGCCCTTTCAAGGTTTTTAAAGTCATATCGAGCCGAACAATAATCAGACGTAAGCAAAAGCCGAAGTACCCAGCGAAAAGCCATCTGTACTTCCGTTGCAGAATTTGGCGTCTCACATTTGCGGGCGTGTGTGGGTTTTGATTTTCCGGCCCTTTCAAGATTTTTACAATCATATCGAGCCGATCGTTAATCAGAGGTAAGCAAAAGCCGAAGAACCAGGATAAAAGCCAAATGGACTTCCGTTGCAGAATTTGGCGTGAGGGGTTGGGGGAGGGTGTCGGGGCGGGGCTATGGTATGTTTGTGTGGGGACATTCTTACTTCTTACTTCCATGTTGTATGTTTGTGTTGTTGTTGTTGTTGACGTAAGCAAAAGCCGAAGTTCCCAGCGAAAAGCCATCTGGACTTCCGTTGCAGAATTTGGCGTCTCACATTTGCGGGCGTGTGTGGGTTTTGATTTTCCGGCCCTTTGAGGATTTTTAAATTCATATCTTGCCGATCGTTTATCAGAGGTAAGCAAAAGCCGAAGTACCCGGATAAAAGCCAACTCGACTTCCATTGCAGAATTTGGCGTGTGTGTGGGAGGGGGAAGGGGCGAGGGCTGTGGTGTGTGTGACGGGGGGTGGGGGGTGGGGTGGGGGGCATTTCTTATTTCGAACTTCTAACTTCTTACTTCTAACTACTAACTTATTAGTTCTTACTTCTAACTTCTTACTTCAAACTTCTTACTTCTTACTTCTTACTTCCATGTTGTATGCTTTTTTGTTGTTGTTTTTGGGATTTTGATTTTCCGGCCCTTTCAAGGTTTTTACAATCATATCGAGCCGATCGTTAATCAGACGTAAGCAAATGCCGAAGTACCCAGCGAAAAGCCATCGGGTCTCCCGTTGCAGAATTTGCGTCTCATATTGGCGGGCGTATGTGGGTTTTGAATTTGCGGCCCTTTCAAGATTTTTACAATCATATCGAGCCGATCGTTAATCAGAGGTAAGCAAAAGCCGAAGTACCCGGATAAAAGCTAACTGGACTTCCGTTGCAGAATTTGGCGTGAGGGGTTGGGGTGGGATTGGCGGGGCGGGGCTATGGTATGTTTGTGTGGGGACATTCTTACTTCTAACTTCCATCTTGTATGTTTTTGCTGTTGTTGTTGTTTGGATTTTGATTTTCTGGCTCTTTCAAGGTTATTACAATCATATCGAGCCGATCGTTAATCAGACATAAGCAAAAGCCGAAGTACCCTGCGAAAAGCCATCTGGACTTCCGTTGATGAACTTGACGTCTCACATTGGCGGGCGTGTGTGGGTTTTGATTTTCCGGCCCTTTGAAGATTTTTAAGTTCATATCGAGCCGATCGTTTATCAGAGGTACGCAAACGGAAGTCCAGATGGCGTTTCGCTGGGTACCCCCGCATTTGCTTACGTCTGATTAGCGGTCGGCTCGATATGATTGTAACAACCTTGAAAGGGCCGGTAAATCAAAACCCCCAAAACAACAACAAAAAAACATACAACATGGAAGTTAGAAGTAAGAAGTTAGAAGTAAGAAGTTAGAAGTCAGAAGTTAGAAGTAAGAAGTTAGAAGTCAGAAGTTAGAAGTAAGAATTTAGAAGTTAGAAGTAAGAAGTTAGAAGTAAGAAGTTAGAAGTTAGAAATAAGAAATGCCCCCCCCCCCCCCCCCCCCCCTCACACACATACACCAAATTCTGCAACGGAAGTCCAATTGGCTTTCATCCGTGTACATCGGCTTTTGCTTACCTCTGATTAACGATCGGCTCGATATGATTGTAAAAATCTTGAAAGGGCCGGAAAATCAAAACCCACACACGCCCGCCAATGGGAGACGCCAAATTCTGCAACGGAAGTCCAGATGGCTTTTCGCTGGGTAATTCGGCTTTTGCTTACGTCTGAATAACGGTCGGCTCGATATGATTGTAAAAACCTTGAAAGGGCCGGAAAATCAAAACCCAAAAAAGAACAAAAAAGCATACAACATGGAAGTTAGAAGTAAGAAGTAAGAAGTTAGAAGTAAGAAGTTAGAAGTTAGAAGTAAGAAGTTAGAAGTTAGAAGTTAGAAGTAAGAAGTTAGAAGTTAGAAGTAAGAAGTTAGAAGTAAGAAGTTAGAAGTTAGAAATAACACCCCCCCCCCTCTCACACACACATACACTCACACGACAGCCCCGCCCCTTCCCCCTCCCACACACACGCCAAATTCTACAACGGAAGTCCAGTTGGCTTTAATCCGGGTACTTCGGCTTTTGTGTACCTCTGATAAACGATCGGCTCGATATGAATTTAAAAATCTTCAAAGGGCCGTAAAATCAAAACACACACACGCCCGCCAATGTGAGTCGTCAAGTTCTGCAACGGAAGTCGAGATGGCTTTTCGCCGGGTATTTCGGCTTTTGCTTATGTCTGATTAACGATCGGCTCGTTATGATTGTAATAACCTTGAAAGAGCCGGAAAATCAAAACCCAAACAACAACAACAAAAACATACAACATCGACGTTACAAGTAAGAATGTCCCCACACAAACAAACCATTGCCCCGCCCCGCCAACTCCCTTCAACCCCGCACGCCAAATTCTGCAACGGAAGGCCAGTTGGCTTTTATCCGGGTACTTCGGCATTTGCTTACGTCTGATTAACGATCGGCTGGATATGATTGTAAAAACCTTGAAAGCGCCGGAAAATCAAAACTCCAAAAAAACAACAACAAAAAAGCATACAACATAGAAGTAAGAAGTAATGAGTTAGAAGTAAGAAGTTTGATGTAAGAAGTTAGAAGTTAGAAGTAAAAGTTATTAGTTAGAAGTTAGAAGTAAGAAGTTAGAAGTTATAAATAAGAAATTCCCCCCCCCCCCTAACACACACCACAGCCCTCGCCCCATCCCCCTCCCACACACACGCCAAATTCTGCAACGGAAGTCGAGTTGGCTTTTATCCGGGTACTTCGGCTTTTGCTTACGTCTGATTAACGGTCGGCTCGATGTGATTGTAAAAACCTTGAAAGGGCCGGAAAATCAAAATCCAAAAAAGGACAAAAAAAACACAACATACAACATGGAAGTTAGAAGTAAGAAGTAAGAAGTTAGAAGTTAGAAGTAAGAAGTAAGAAGTTAGAAGTAAGAAGTTAGAAGTTAGAAGTAAGAAGTTAGAAATAAGAAATCCCCCCCTTACACACACACACACACACACACACACCGCAGCCCCGCCCCTTCACCCTCCCACACACACGCCAAATTCTGCAACAGAAGTCCAGTTGGCTTTTATCCGGGTACTTCGGCTTTTGTTTACCTCTGATAAACGATCGGCTCGATATGAATTAAAAAACTATTCAAATGGCCGGAAATTCAAAACCTATACACGCTGGCCAATGTGAGACGTCAAGTTCTGCAACGGAAGTCCAGATGGCTTTTCGCCGGATACTTCGGTTTTGCTTATGTCTGATTAACGATCGGCTCGATATGATTGTAATAACCTTGAAAGAGCCAGAAAATCAAAACCTGAACAACAACAACAACAACAAATTTATACAACATGGAAGTTAGAAGTAAGAATGTCCCAATACAAACATACCATTGTCCCGCCCCGCCACCACCCCCCCCCCCCCCCCCCAACCCATCACGCCAAATTTTGCAACGGAAGTCCAGTTGGTTTTTATTCGGGTGCTTCGGCTTTTGCTTACCTCTGATTAACGATCGGCTCGATATGATTGTAAAAATCTTGAAAGTGCCGGAAAATCAAAACCCACACACGCCCGCCAACATACAACGTGATTAACGGTCGGCTCGATATGATTGTAATAATCTTGAAAGAGCCGGAAAATCAAAACCCTAACAACAACAACAACAAAACATAAAACATGTAAGTTTGAAGTAAGAATGTCCCCACACAAACATACCATTGCCCCGCTCCGACCCCCCCCCCCCCCAACCCCTCACGCCAAATGCTGCAACGGAAGTCCAGTTAGCTTTCATCCGGGTACTTTGGCATTTGCTTACGTCTGATTAACGATCGGCTCGATATGATTTAAAAACCTTGAACGGGCCGGAAAATCAAAACCCCAAAAACAACAACAAAAAAGCATACAACATTGAAGTTAGAAGTTAGAAGTAAGAAGTTAGATGCAAGAAGTCCGCCAATGTGAGACGTCAAGTTCTGCAACGGAAGTCGAGATGGCTTTTCGCCGCGTACTTCGGCTTTTGCTTATGTCTGATTAACGATCGGCTCGATATGATTGTAATAACCTTTTAAAGAGCCGGAAAATCAAAACCCAAACAACAACAACAACAAAACATACAACATGGAAGTAAGAAGTTAGAATGTCCCAACACAAATATACCATAGCCCCGCCCCGCCCCGCCCCGCCACACCCCCAACCCCTCACGCCAATTTCTGCAACGGAAGTCCAGTTGTTTTTTTTACGGGTACTTCGGTTTTTGCTTACCTCTGATTAACGATCGGCTCGATATGATTGCAAAAAATCTTGAAAGGGCCGGAAAATCAAAACCCACACACGCCCGCCAATGTGAGACGCCAAATTCTGCAACGGAAGTCCATATGGCTTTTCGCTGGGTACTTCGGCATTTGCTTACGTCTGATAAACGATCGGCTCGATATGATTGTAAAAACATTGAAAGGGCCGGAAAATCAAAACCCCAATAACAAAAACAAAAAAGCATACAGCATGGAAGTAAGAAGTTAGAAGTAAGAAGTTAGAAGTTAGAAGTAAGAAGTTAGAAGTTAGAAGTTTGAAGTAAGAAATTAGAAGTAAGAATTTAGAAGTTAGAAATTAGAAATGAGAAGCGCCCCCCCCCCCCCCTCACATACACACACACCACAGCCTCCGCCCCTTACCCCTCCCACGCACACGCCAAATTCTTGAACGGAAGTCCAGCTGGCTTTTATCCGGGTACTTCGGCTTTTGCTTATGTGAGACGCCAAATTCTGCAATGGAAGTCCAGATGGCTTTTCGCTGGGTACTTCGGCATTTGCTTACGTCTGATTAACGATCGGCTCGATATGATTGTAAAAACATTGAAAGGGCCGGAAAATCAAAACCCCAATATCAACAACAAAACAGCATACAACATGGAAGTAAGAAGTTAGAAGTAAGAAGTTAGAAGTAAGACGTTAGAAGTAAGCAGTTAGAAGTTAGAAGTTAGAAGTAGAAGTTAGAAGTAAGAAATTAGAAGTAAGAAGTTAGAAGTAAGAAGTTAGAAGTAAGCAGTTAGAAGTAAGACGTTAGAAGTAGAAGTTAGAAGTTAGAAGTTAGAAGTAAGAAGTTAGAAGTAAGAAGTTAGAAGTTAGAAGTAGAAGTTAGAAGTAAGAAATTAGAAGTAAGAAGTTAGAAGTTAGAAATAAGAAATGCACCCCCCCTCACACACACACACACACCACAGCCCCCCCCTTACCCCTCCCACACACACGCCAAATTCTGGAACGGAAGTCCAGTTGGCTTTTATCCGGGTACTTCGGCTTTTGCCTATGTGAGACGCCAAATTCTGCAACGGAAGTCCAGATGGCTTTTCGCTGGGTACTTCGGCAATTGCTTACGTCTGATTAACGATCGGCTCGATATGATTGTAAAAACCTTGAAAGGGTCGGAAAATCCAAACCCCACAAAACAACAACTCAAAAGCATACAACATGGAAATTAGAAGTTAGAAGTAAGAAGTTAGAAGTAAGAAGTTAGAAGTTAGAAGTAAGAAATAAGAAATATGCCCCCCCCCCCCTCACACACACACACCACAGCCCCCGCCCCTTACCCCTCCCACACACACGCCAAATTCTGCAACGGAAGTCCAGTTGGTTTTATCTGGGTACTTTGGCTTTTGCTTACCTCTGATAAATGATCGGCTCGATATGAACTTAAAAATCTTGAAAGGGCCGGAAAATCAAAACCCACACACGCCCGCCAATGTGAGACGTCAAGTTTTCAACGAAAGTCCAGATGGCTTTTCGCCGGGTACTTCGGCTTTTGCTTATGTCTGTTTAACGATCGGCTCGATATGATTGTAATAACCTTGAAATGGCCGGAAAATCAAAACCCAAACAACAACAACAACAACAAAAACATACAACATGGAAGTTAGAAGAAAGAATGTCCCCACACAAACATGCCATAGCCCCGCCCCGCCCCGCCACCCCCAACCCCTCGTGCCAAATTCTGCAACGGAAGTCCAGTTGGATTTTATCCGGGTACTTCGGCTTTTGCTTACCTCTGATTAACGATCGGCTCGATATGATTGTAAAAATCTTGAAAGGGCCGGAAAATCAAAACCCACACACGCCCGCCAATGTGAGACGCCAAATTCTGCAACGGAAGTCCATATGGCTTTTCGCTGGGTACTTCGGCATTTGCTTACGTCTGATAAACGATCGGCTCGATATGATTGTAAAAACATTTAAAGGGCCGGAAAATCAAAACCCCAATAACAAAAACAAAAAAGCATACAGCATGGAAGTAAGAAGTAAGAAGTAAGAAGTTAGAAGTTAGAAGTAAGAAGTTTGAAGTAAGAAATTAGAAGTAAGAATTTAGAAGTTAGAAGTTAGAGATGAGAAGCGCCCCCCCCCCCCCACCCTCACATACACACACCACAGCCTCCGCCCCTTACCCCTCCCACACACACGCCAAATTCTTGAACGGAAGTCCAGCTGGCTTTTATCCGGGTACTTCGGCTTTTGCTTATGTGAGACGCCAAATTCTGCAATGGAAGTCCAGATGGCTTTTCGCTGGGTACTTCGGCATTTGCTTCCGTCTGATTAACGATCGGCTCGATATGATTGTAAAAACATTGAAAGGGCCAGAAAATCAAAACCCCAATAACAACAACAAAAAAGCATACAACATGGAAGTAAGAAGTTAGAAGTAAGAAGTTAGAAGTAAGACGTTAGAAGTTAGCAGTTAGAAGTTAGAAGTTAGAAGTAGAAGTTAGAAGTAAGAAGTAAGAAGTAGAAGTTAGAAGTAAGAAGTTAGAAGTAAGAAGTTAGAAGTAAGAAGTTAGAAGTAAGAAGTTAGAAGTAAGACGTTAGAAGTAAGCAGTTAGAAGTAAGACGTTAGAAGTAGAAGTTAGAAGTTAGAAGTAGAAGTTAGAAGTAGAAGTTAGAAGTAGAAGTTAGAAGTAAGAAATTAGAAGTAGAAGTTAGAAGTTAGAAGTTAGAAGTAGAAGTAAGAAGTTAGAAGTAAGAAATTAGAAGTAGAAGTTAGAAGTAAGAAGTTAGAAGTAGAAGTTAGAAGTAGAAGTTAGAAGTAGAAGTTAGAAGTAAGAAGTTAGAAGTAGAAGTTAGAAGTAGAAGTTAGAAGTAAGAAGTTAGAAGTAGAAGTTAGAAGTTAGAAGTTTGAAGTTTGAAGTTAGAAGTTAGAAGTAAGAAGTTAGAAGTAAGACGTTAGAAGTAGAAGTTAGAAGTAGAAGTTAGAAGTTTGAAGTTAGAAGTTAGTAGTAAGAAGTTAGAAGTAAGACGTTAGAAGTAGAAGTTAGAAGTAGAAGTTAGAAGTAGAAGTTAGAAGTAGAAGTTAGAAGTAGAATATAGAAGTTAGAAGTTAGAAGTAGAAGTAAGACGTTAGAAGTAAGAAGTTAGAAGTTAGAAGTTAGAAGTAAGAAGTTAGAAGTAAGACGTTAGAAGTAGAAGTTAGAAGTAGAAGTTAGAAGTAGAAGTTAGAAGTAGAAGTTAGAAGTTAGAAGTTAGAAGTAGAAGTTAGAAGTAAGACGTTAGAAGTAAGAAGTTAGAAGTAGAAGTTAGAAGTAGAAGTTAGAAGTAAGACGTTAGAAGTTAGAAGTTAGAAGTAGAAGTTAGAAGTAAGAAATTAGAAGTAAGAAGTTAGAAATAAGAAATGCCCCCCCCCCCCTCACACACACACACACACCAAAGCCCCCCCCCCCTTACCCCTCCCACACACACGCCAAATTCTGAAACGGAAGTCCAGTTGGCTTTTATCCGGGTACTTCGGCTTTTGCCTATGTGAGACGCCAAATTCTGCAACGGAAGTCCAGATGGCTTTTCGCTGGGTACTTCGGCATTTGCTTACGTCTGATTAACGGTCGCCTCGATATGATTGTAAAAACCTTGAAAGCGCCGGAAAATCAAAACCCCAAAAACGACAACAAAAAAATACATGGAAGTTAGAAGTTAGAAGTAAGAAGTTAGAAGTAAGAAGTTAGAAGTAAGAAGTTAGAAGTAAGAATTTACAAAGTAGAAGTAAGAAGTTAGAAGTTAGAAGTAAGAAGTTAGAAGAAAAAAGGAAGAAGTTAGAAGTTAGAAATAAGAAATGCCCCCCCCCCACACACACAACACAGCCCCCGCCCCTTCCCCCGCGCCCACACACGCCAAATTCTGCAACGGAAGTCCAGTTGGCTTTTATCCGGGTACTTAGGCTTTTGGTTACCTTTGATTAACGATCGGCTCGATTTCATTGTAAAAATCTTGAAAGGGCCGGAAAATCAAAACCCGGCCGGGTCCAGGAAAACCTACCCACCCCCAAGCCTCACGCATACTCCTTTTCCGCACCCATTTTCCAGGAAACACGAGTTTTCCCGGAGTAGCCAGCTAGTGGGTCTGCTAAAGCCCCTTCAGCCACACATGCCCCACGTACTCACTAGCTCCCGCACTCTGCCGTTACGCTAGCAGAACCAGCAGGAACTCGTGTTCCACTGATTCCGATACAACGCGGTAATGGGCATTTTTAACCAATTTTCTTGTCTCTAGTTTTCAATAACTTGAGTTTTGCGAGTATACTCACCCATACTGCTGGATAGGACATCTATCCATGTCCAAGTCGCGCTACGTCGCCAACTCCCGCACTTCTCCGTTTGGCCGGGTTCGGGAAAACCTACCCACCACCCCAAGCCGACCACATACTACTTTTCCGCACCCATTTTCAAGGAAACACGAGTTTTCCTGGAGTAGCCAGCCAGTGGGTCTGCTAAAGCCCTTTCAGCCACTATTGTCCCACGTACTCGCTAGCTCCCGCACTCCGCCGTTACGCTAGCAGAACCAGCAGGAACTCGTGTTCCACTGATTCCAATACAACGCGGTAATGGGCTTTTTTCATCAATATTCTTGTCTCCAGTTTGCAGTAACCAGAGTATTGCCAATGTACTCACCCACACTGCTTGATAGGACATCTATCTACGCCCATTTCGCGCTATGTCGCCAACACCCGCACCTTACCGTTTGGCCGGGTCCAGGAAAACCTACCCTACCCCAAGCCTCACGCACACTCCTTTTCCGCACCCATTTTCCAGGAAACACGAGTTTTCCCGGAGTAGCCAGCTAGTGGGTCTGCTAAAGCCCCTTCAGCCACACATGCCCCACGTACTCACTAGCTCCCGCACTCCGCCGTTTCGCTAGCAGAACCAGCAGGAACTCGTGTTCCACTGATTCCGAAACAACGTGGCAATGGGCAATGTTCACCAATTTTCTTGTCTCAAGTTTTCAGTAACCAGAGTTTAGCGAGTATACTCACCCATACTGCTGGATAGGACATCTATCCATGTCCGAGTCGCGCTACGTCGCCAACTCCCGCACCTCACCGTTTGGCCGGGTTCGGGAAAACCTACCTACCACCCCAAGCTTGCAACATACTACTTTTACGAACCCATTTTCAAGGAAACACGAATTTTCCCGGAGTAGCCAGCTAGTGGGTCTGCTAAAGCCCCTTCAGCCACCCATGTCCCATGTACACGCTAGCTCCCGCACTCCGTCGTTACGCTAGCAGAACCAGCAGGAACTCGTGTTCCACTGATTCCAATACAACGCGGTAATGGGTATTTTTCATCAATGTTCTTGTCTCCAGTTTGCAGTAACCAGAGTTTTGCCAATGTACTCACCCACACTGCTTGATAGGACATCTATCTACGCCCATTTCGCGCTATGTCGCCAACACCCGCACCTCACCGTTTGGCCGGGTCCAGGAAAACCTATCCCCCCCCCCCAAGCCTCACGCACACTCCTTTTCCATACCCATTTTCCAGGAAACACGAGTTTTCCCGGAGTAGCCAGCTAGTGGGTCTGCTAAAGCCCCTTCAGCCACACATGCCCCACGTACTCACTAGCTCCCGCACTCCGCCGTTACGCTAGCAGAACCAGCAGGAACTCGTGTTCCACTGATTCCGATACAACGCGGTAATGGGCATTTTTAACCAATTTTCTTGTCTCCAGTTTTCAATAACTAGAGTTTTGCGAGGATACTCACTCATACTGCTGGATAGGACATCTATCCATGTCCAAGTCGCGCTACGTCGCCAACTCCCGCACTTCTCCGTTTGGCCGGGTTTGGGAAAACCTACCTACCACCCCAAGCCGGCCACATACTACTTTTCCGCACCCATTTTCAAGGAAACACGAGTTTTCCTGCAGTAGCCAGCCAGTGGGTCTGCTAAAGCCCTTTCAGCCACTCATGTCCCACGTACACGCTAGCTCCCGCACTCCGCCGTTTCGCTAGCAGAACCAGCAGGAACTCGTGTTCCACTCATTCCGAAACATCGTGGCAATGGGCAATGTTCACCAATTTTCTTGTCTCAAGTTTTCAGTAACCAGAGTTTAGCGAGTATACTCACCCATACTGCTGGATAGGACATCTATCCATGTCCGAGTCGCGCTACGTCGCCAACTCCCGCACCTCACCGTTTGGCCGGGTTCGGGAAAACCTACCTACCACCCCAAGCTTGCAACATACTACTTTTACGAACCCATTTTCAAGGAAACACGAATTTTCCCGGAGTAGCCAGCTAGTGGGTCTGCTAAAGCCCTTTCAGCCATTCATGTCCCACGTACTCGCTAGCTCCCGCACTCAGCCGTTACGCTAGCAGAACCAGCAGGAACTCGTGTTCCACTGATACCAATACAACGCGGTAATGGGCATTTTTCATCAATGTTCTTGTCTCCAGTTTGCAGTAACCAGAGTTTTACCAATGTATTCACCCACACTGCTTGATAGGACATCTATCTACGCCCATTTCGCGCTATGTCGCCAACAACCGCACTTCAACGTTTGGCCGGGTCCAGGAAAACCTACCCACCCCAAGCCTCACGCACACTCCTTTTCCGCACCCATATTCCAGGAAACACGAGTTTTCCCGGAGTAGCCAGCTAGTGGGTCTGCTAAAGCCCCTTCAGCCACACATGCCCCACGTACTCACTAGCTCCCGCACTCCGCCGTTACGCTAGCAGAACCAGCAGGAACTCGTGTTCCACTGATTCCGATACAACGCGGTAATGGGCATTTTTAACCAATTTTCTTGTCTCCAGTTTTCAATAACTAGAGTTTTGCGAGTATACTCACCCATACTGCTGGATAGGACATCTATCCATGTCCAAGTCGCCCTACGTCGCCAACTCCCGCACTTCTCCGTTTGGACGGGTTCGGGAAAACCTATCCACCACCCCAAGCCGGCCACATACTACTTTTCCGCACCAATTTTCAAGGAAACACGAGTTTTCCTGGAGTAGCCAGCCAGTGGGTCTGCTAAAGCCCTTTCAGCCACTCATGTCCCACGTACTCGCTAGCTCCCGCACTCCGCCGTTACGCTAGCAGAACCAGCAGGAACTCGTGTTCCACTGATTCCAATACAACGCGGTAATGGGCATTTTTCATCAATGTTCTTGTCTCCAGTTTGCAGTAACCAGAGTTTTGCCAATGTACTCACCCACACTGCTTGATAGGACATCTATCTACGCCCATTTCGCGCTATGTCGCCAACACCCGCACCTCACCGTTTGGCCGGGTCCAGGAAAACCTTCCCACCCCTAAGCCTCACGCACACTCCTTTTCCGCACCCATTTTCCAGGAAACACGAGTTTTCCCGGAGTAGCCAGCTAGTGGGTCTGCTAAAGCCCCTTCAGCCACACATGCCCCACGTACTCACTAGCTCCCGCACTCCGCCGTTTCGCTAGCAGAACCAGCAGGAACTCGTGTTCCACTGATTCCGAAACAACGTGGCAATGGGCAATGTTCACCAATTTTCTTGTCTCAAGTTTTCAGTAACCAGAGTTTAGCGAGTATACTCACACATACTGCTGGATAGGACATCTATCCATGTCCGAGTCGCGCTACGTCGCCAACTCCCGCACCTCAACATTTGGCCGGGTTCGGGAAATCCTACCTACCACCCCAAGCCGGCAACATACTACTTTTACGAACCCATTTTCAAGGAAACACGAATTTTCCCGGAGTAGCCAGCTAGTGGGTCTGCTAAAGCCCCTTCAGCCACCCATGTCCCATGTACACGCTAGCTCCCGCACTCCGTCGTTGCGCTAGCAGAACCAGCAGGAACTCGTGTCCCACTGATTCCAATACAACGCGGTAATGGGCATTTTTCATCAATGTTCCTGTCTCCAGTTTGCAGTAACCAGAGTTTTGCCAATGTACTCACCCACACTGCTTGATAGGACATCTATCTACGGCCATTTCGCGCTATGTCGCCTACACCAGCATCTCACCGTTTGGCCGGGTCCAGGAAAACCTACCCACCCCCAAGCCTCACGCACACTCCTTTTCCGCTCCCATTTTCCAGGAAACACGAGTTTTCCCGGAGTAGCCAGCTTGTGGATCTGCTAAAGCCCCTTCAGCCACACATGCCCCACGTACTCACTAGCTCCCGCACTCCGCCGTTACGCTAGCAGAACCAGCAGGAACTCGTGTTCCACTGATTCCGATACAACGCGGTAATGGGCATTTTTAACCAATTTTCTTGTCTCCAGTTTTCAATAACTAGAGTTTTGCGAGTATACTCACCCATACTGCTGGATAGGACATGTATCCATGTCCAAGTCGCGCTACGTCGCCAACACCCGCACTTCTCCGTTTGGCCGGGTTCGGGAAAACCTACCCACCACCCCAAGCCGACCACATACTACATTTCCGCACCCATTTTCAAGGAAACACGAGTTTTCCTGCAGTAGCCAGCCAGTGGGTCTGCTAAAGCCCTTTCAGCCACTCATGTCCCACGTACACGCTAGCTCCCGCACTCCGCCGTTACGCTAGCAGAACCAGCAGGAACTCGTGTTCCACTGATTCCAATACAACGCGGTAATGGGCATTTTTCATCAATGTTCTTGTCTCCAGTTTGCAGTAACCAGAGTTTTGCCAATGTACTCACCCACACTGCTTGATAGGACATCTATCTACGCCCATTTCGCGCTATGTCGCCAACACCCGCACCTCGCCGTTTGGCCGGGTCCAGGAAAACCTACCCACCCCCAAGCCTCACGCACACTCCTTTTCCGCACCCATTTTCCAGGAAACACGAGTTTTCCCGGAGTAGCCAGCTAGTGGGTCTGCTAAAGCCCCTTCAGCCATACATGCCCCACGTACTCACTAGCTCACGCACTCCGCCGTTTTGCTAGCAGAACCAGCAGGAACTTGTGTTCCACTGATTCCGAAACAACATGGCAATGGGCAATGTTCACCAATTTTCTTGTCTCAAGTTTTCAGTAACCAGAGTTTAGCGAGTATACTCACCCATACTGCTGGATAGGACATCTATCCATATCCTAGTCGCGCTACGTCGCCAACTCCCGCACCTCACCGTTTGGCCGGGTTCGGGAAAACCTACCTACCACCCCAAGCCGGCAACATACTACTTTTACGAACCCATTTTCAAGGAAACACGAATTTTCCCGGAGTAGCCGGCTAGTGGGTCTGCTAAAGCCCCTTCAGCCACCCATGTCCCATGTACACGCTAGCTCCCGCACTCCGCCGTTACGCTAGCAGAACCAGCAGGAACTCGTGTTCCACTGATTCCGATACAACGCGGTAATGGGCATTTGTAACCAATTTTCTTCTCTCCAGTTTTCAATAACTAGGGTTTTGCGAGTATACTCACCCATACTGCTTGATAGGACATCTATCCATGTCCAAGTCGCGCTACGTCGCCAACTCCCGCACTTCTCCGTTTGGCCGGGTTCGGGAAAACCTACCCACCACCCCAAGCCGACCACATACTACTTTTCCGCACCCATTTTAAAGGAAACACGAGTTTTCCTGCAGTAGCCAGCCAGTGGGTCTGCTAAAGCCCTTTCAGCCACTCATGTCCCACGTACTCGCTAACTCCCGCACTCCGCCGTTACGCTAGCAGAACCAGCAGGAACTCGTGTTCCATTGATTCCAATACAACGCGGTAATGGGCATTTTTCATCAATGTTCTTGTCTCCAGTTTGCAGTAACCAGAGTTTTGCCAATGTACTCACCCACACTGCTTGATAGGACATCTTTCTACGCCCATTTCGCGCTATGTCGCCAACACCCGCACCTCACCGTTTGGCCGGGTCCAGGAAAACCTACCCTACCCCAAGCCTCACGCACACTCCTTTTCCGCACCCATTTTCCAGGAAACACGAGTTTTCCCGGAGTAGCCAGCTATTGGGTCTGCTAAAGCCCCTTCAGGCACACATGCCCCACGTACTCACTAGCTCCCGCACTCCGCCGTTTCGCTAGCAGAACCAGCAGGAACTCGTGTTCCACTGATTCCGAAACAACGTGGCAATGGGCAATGTTCACCAATTTTCTTGTCTCAAGTTTTCAGTAACCAGAGTTTAGCGAGTATACTCACCCATACTGCTGGATAGGACATCTATCCATGTCCTAGTCGCGCTACGTCGCCAACTCCCGCACCTCACCGTTTGGCCAGGTTCGGGAAAACCTACCTACCACCCCAAGCCGGCAACATACTACTTTTACGAACCCATTTTCAAGGAAACGCGAATTTTCCCGGAGTAGCCAGCTAGTGGGTCTGCTAAAGCCCCTTCAGCCACCCATGTCCCATGTACACGCTAGCTCCCGCACTCCGTCGTTACGCTAGCAGAACCAGCAGGAACTCGTGTTCCACTGATTCCAATACAACGCGGTAATGGGCATTTTTCATCAATGTTCTTGTCTCCAGTTTGCAGTAACCAGAGTTTTGCCAATGTACTCACCCACACTGCTTGACAGGACATCTATGTACGCCCATTTCGCGCTATGTCGCCAACACCCGCACCTCACCGTTTGGCCGGGTCCAGGAAAACCTACCCACCCCCAAGCCTCACGCACACTCCTTTTCCGCACCCATTTTTCAGGAAACACGAGTTTTGCCGGAGTAGCCAGCTAGTGGGTCTGCTAAAGCCCCTTCAGCCACACATGCCGCACGTACTCACTAGCTCCCGCACTCCGCCGTTACGCTAGCAGAACCAGCAGGAACTCGTGTTCTACTGATTCCGAAACAACGCGGTAATGGGCATTTTTAACCAATTTTCTTCTCTCCAGTTTTCAATAACTAGAGTTTTGCGAGTATACTCACCCATACTGCTGGATAGGACATCTATCCATGTCCAAGTCGCGCTATGTCGCCAACTCCCGCAATTCTCCGTTTGGCCGGGGTCGGGAAAACCTACCCACTACCCCAAGCCGGCCACATACTACTTTTCCGCACCCATTTTCAAGGAAACACGAGTTTTCCTGGAGTAGCCAGCCAGTGGGTCTGCTAAAGCCCTTTCAGCCACTCATGTCCCACGTACTCGCTACCTCCCGCACTCCGCCGTTAGGCTAGCAGAACCAGCAGGAACTCGTGTTCCACTGATTCCAATACAACGCGGAAATGTGCATTTTTCATCAATGTTCTTGTCTCCAGTTTGCAGTAACCAGAGTTTTGCCAATGTACTCACTCATACGGCTGGATAGGACATCTATCCATATCCGAGTCGCGCTACGTCGCCAACTCCCGCACCTCACCGTTTGGCCGGGTTCGGGAAAACCTACCCACAACCCAAAGCCGACCACATACTACTTTTCCGCACCCATTTTCAAGGAAACACGAGTTTTCCTGCAGTAGCCAGCCAGTGGGTCTGCTAAAGCCCCTTCAGCCACTCGTGTCCCACGTACTCGCTAGCTCCCGCAATCCGTCGTTACGCTAGCAGAACCAGCAGGAACTCGTGTTCCACTGATTCCAATACAACGCGGTAATGGGCATTTTTCATCAATGTTCTTGTCTCCAGTTTGCAGTAACCAGAGTTTTGCCAATGTACTCACCCACACAGCTTGATAGGACATCTATCTACGCCCATTTCGCGCTATGTCGCCAACACCCGCACCTCACCGTCTGGCCGGGTTCAGGAAAACCTACCCACCCCCAAGCCTCACGCACACTCCTTTTCCGCACCCATTTTCCAGGAAACACGAGTTTTCCCGGAGTAGCCAGCTAGTGGGTCTGCTAAAGCCCATTCAGCCACACATGCCCCACGTACTCACTAGCTCCCGCACTCCGCCGTTACGCTAGCAGAACCAGCAGGAACTCGTGTTCCACTGATTCCGATACAACGCGGTAATGGGCATTTTTAACCAATTTTCTTGTCTCCAGTTTTCAATAACTAGAGTTTTGCGAGTATACTCACCCATACTGCTGGATAGGACATCTATCCATGTCCAAGTCGCGCTACGTCGCCAACTCCCGCACTTCTCCGTTTGGCCGGGTTCGGGAAAACCTACCCACCATCCCAAGCCGGCCACATACTACTTTTCCGCACCCATTTTCAAGGAAACACGAGTTTTCCTGGAGTAGCCAGTTAGTGGGTCTGCTAAAGCCCTTTCAGCCACTCATGTCCCACGTACTCACTAGCTCCCGCACTCCGCCGTTACGCTAGCAGAACCAGCAGGAACTCGTGTTCCACTGATTCCGATACAACGCGGTAATGGGCATTTTTAACCAATTTTCTTGTCTCCAGTTTTCAATAACTAGAGTTTTGCGAGTATACTCACCCATACTGCTGGATAGGACATCTATCCATGTCCGAGTCGCGCTACGTCGCCAACTCCCGCACCTCACCGTTTGGGTGGGTTCGGGAATACCTACCTACCCCCGCAAGCCGGCAACATACTACTTTTACGAACCCATTTTCAAGGAAACACGAATTTTCCCGGAGTAGCCAGCTAGTGGGTCTGCTAAAGCCCCTTCAGCCAACCATGTCCCATGTACACGCTAGCTCCCGCACTCCGCCGTTACGCTAGCAGAACCAGCAGGAACTCGTGTTCCACTGATTCCAATACAACGCGGTAATGGGTATTTTTCATCAATGTTCTTGTCTCCAGTTTGCAGTAACCAGAGTTTTGCCAATGTACTCACCCACACTGCTTGATAGGACATCTATCGACGCCCATTTCGCGCTATGTCGCCAACACCCGCACCTCACCGTTTGGCCGGGTCCAGGAAAACCTACCCACCCCCAAGCCTCACGCACACTCCTTTTCCGCACCCATTTTCCAGGAAACACGAGTTTTCCCGGAGTAGCCAGCTAGTGGGTCTGCTAAAGCCCCTTCAGCCACACATGCCCCACGTACTCACTAGCTCCCGCACTCCGCCGTTACGCTATCAGAACCAGCAGGAACTCGTATTCCACTGATTCCGATTAAACGCGGTAATGGGCATTTTTAACCAATTTTCTTCTCTCCAGTTTTCAATAACTAGAGTTTTGCGAGTATACTCACCCATACTGCTGGATAGGACATCTATCCATGTCCAAGTCGCGCTATGTCGCCAACTCCCTCACTTCTCCGTTTGACCGGGGTCGGGAAAACCTACCCACTACCCCAAGCCGGCCACATACTACTTTTCCGCACCCATTTTCAAGGAAACACGAGTTTTCCTGGAGTAGCCAGCCAGTGGGTCTGCTAAAGCCCTTTCAGCCACTCATGTCACACGTACTCGCTACCTCCCGCACTCCGCCGTTACGCTAGCAGAACCAGCAGGAACTCGTGTTCCACTGATTCCAATACAACGCGGTATTGGGCATTTTTCATCAATGTTCTTGTCTCCAGTTTGCAGTAACCAGAGTTTCGCCAATGTACTCACCCATACTGCTGGATAGGACATCTATCCATATCCGAATCGCGCTACGTCGCCAACTCCCGCACCTCACCGTTTGGCCGGGTTCGGGAAAACCTACCCACAACCCCAAGCCGACCACATACTACTTTTCCGCACCCATTTTCAAGGAAACACGAGTTTTCCTGCAGTAGCCAGCTAGTGGGTCTGCTAAAGCCCTTTCAGCCACTCATGTCCCACGTACTCGCTAGCTCCCGCACTCCGTCGTTACGCTAGCAGAACCAGCAGGAACTCGTGTTCCACTGATTCCAATACAACGCGGTAATGGGCATTTTTCATCAATGTTCTTGTCTCCAGTTTGCAGTAACCAGAGTTTTGCCAATGTACTCACCCACACTGCTTGATAGGACATCTATCTACGCCCATTTCGCGCTATGTCGCCAACACCCGCACCTCACCGTTTGGCCGGGTCCAGGAAAACCTACCCACCCCCAAGCCTCACGCACACTCCTTTTCCGCACCCATTTTCCAGGAAACACGAGTTTTCCCGGAGTAGCCAGCTAGTGGGTCTGCTTAAGCCCCTTCAGCAACACATGCCCCACGTACTCACTAGCTCCCGCACTCCGCCGTTACGCTAGCAGAACCAGCAGGAACTCGTGTTCCACTGATTCCGATACAACGCGGTAATGGGCATTTTTAACCAATTTTCTTGTCTCCAGTTTTCAATAACTAGAGTTTTGCGAGTATACTCACCCATACTGCTGGATAGGACATCTATCCATGTCCAAGTCGCGCTACGTCGCCAACTCCCGCACTTCTCCGTTTGGCCGGGTTCGGGAAAACCTACCCACCATCCCAAGCCGGCCACATACTACTTTTCCGCACCCATTTTCAAGGAAACACGAGTTTTCCTGGAGTAGCCAGCTAGTGGGTCTGCTAAAGCCCTTTCAGCCACTCATGTCCCACGTACTCGCTAGCTCCCGCACTCCGCCGTTACGCTAGCAGAACCAGCAGGAACTCGTGTTCCACTGATTCCAATACAACGCGGTAATGGGCATTTTTCATCTATGTTCTTGTCTCCAGTTTGCAGTAACCAGAGTTTTGCCAATGTACTCACCCACACTGCTTGATAGGACATCTATCTACGCCCATTTCGCGCTATGTCGCCAACACCCGCACCTCACCGTTTGGCCGGGTCCAGGAAAACCTACCCACCCCCAAACCTCACGCACATTCCTTTTCCGCACCCATTTTCCAGGAAACACGAGTTTTCCCGGAGTAGCAAGCTAGTGGGTCTGCTAAAGCCCCTTCAGCCACACATGCCCCACGTACTCACTAGCTCCCGCACTCCGCCGTTTCGCTAGCAAACCAGCAGGAACTCGTGTTCCACTGATTCCGAAACAACGTGGCAATGGGCAATATACACCAATTTTCTTGTCTCAAGTTTACAGTAACCAGAGTTTAGCGAGTATACTCACCCATACTGCTGGATAGGACATCTATCCATGTCCGAGTCGCGCTACGTCGCCAACTCCCGCACCTCACCGTTTGGCAGGGTTCGGAAATACCTACCTACCACCCCAAGCCGGCAACATACTACTTTTACGAACCCATTTTCAAGGAAACACGATTTTCCCAGTGTAGACAGCTAGTGGGTCTGCTAAAGCCCCTTCAGCCACCCATGTCCCATGTACACGCTAGCTCCCGCACTCCGCCGTTACGCTAGCAGAACCAGCAGGAACTCGTGTTCCACTGATTCCAATACAACGCGGTAATGGGCATTTTTCATCAATGTTCTTGTCTCCAGTTTGCAGTAACCAGAGTTTTGCCAATGTACTCACCCATACTGCTGGATAGGACATCTATCCATATCCGAGTCGCGCTACGTCGCCAACTCCCGCACCTCACCGTTTGGCCGGGTTCGGGAAAACCTACCCACAACCCCAAGCCGACCACATACTACTTTTCCGCACCCATTTTCAAGGAAACACGAGTTTAGCTGCAGTAGCCAGCCAGTGGGTCTGCTAAAGCCCTTTCAGCCACTCATGTCCCACGTACTCGCTAGCTCCCGCACTCCGTCGTTACGCTAGCAGAACCAGCAGGAACTCGTGTTCCACTGATTCCAATACAACGCGGTAATGGGCATTTTTCATCAATGTTCTTGTCTCCAGTTTGCAGTAACCAGAGTTTTGCCAATGCACTCACCCACACTGCTTGATAGGACATCTATCTACGCCCATTTCGCGCTATGTCGCCAACACCCGCACCTCACCGTTTGGCCGGGTCCAGGAAAACCTACCCACCCCCAAGCCTCACGCACATTCCTTTTCCGCACCCATTTTCTTGGAAACACGAGTTTTCCCGGAGTAGCCAGCTAGTGGGTCTGCTAAAGCCCCTTCAGCCACACATGCCCCTCGTACTCACTAGCTCCCGCACTCCGCTGTTACGCTAGCAGAACCAGCAGGAACTCGTGTTCCGCTGATTCCGATACAACGCGGTAATGGGCATTTTTAACGAATTTTCTTCTCTCCAGTTTTCAATAACTAGAGTTTTGCGAGTATACTCACCCATACTGCTGGATAGGACATCTATCCATGTCCAAGTCGCGCTATGTCGCCAACTCCCGCACTTCTCCGTTTGGCCGGGGTCGGGAAAACCTACCCACTACCCCAAGCCGGCCATACAACTTTTCCGCACCAATTTTCAAGGAAACACGAGTTTTCCTGGAGTAGCCAGCCAGTGGGTCTGCTAAAGCCCTTTCAGCCAATCATGTCCCACGTACTCGCTACCTCCCGCACTCCGCGTTACGCTAGCAGAACCAACAGGAACTCGTGTGCCACTGATTCCAATACAACGCGGTAATGGGCATATTTCATCAATGTTCTTGTCTCCAGTTTGCAGTAACCAGAGTTTTGCCAATGTACTCACTTATACTGCTGGATAGGACATCTATCCATATCCGAGTCGCGCTACGTCGCCAACTCCCGCACCTCACCGTTTGGCCGGGTTCGGGAAAACCTACCCACAACCCCAAGCCGACCACATACTACTTTTCCGCACCCATTTTCAAGGAAACACGAGTTTTCCTGCAGTAGCCAGCCAGTGGGTCTGCTAAAGCCCTTTCAGCCACTCATGTCCCACGTACTCGCTAGCTCCCGCACTCCGTCGTTACGCTAGCAGAACCAGCAGGAACTCGTGTTCCACTGATTCCAATACAACGCGGTAATGGGCATTTTTCTTCAATGTTCTTGTCTCCAGTTTGCAGTAACCAGAGTTTTGCCAGTGTACTCACCCACACTGCTTGATAGGACATCTATCTACGCCCATTTCGCGCTATGTCGCCAACACCCGCACCTCACCGTTTGGCCGGGTCCAGGAAAACCTACCCACCCCCAAGCCTCACGCACACTCCTTTTCCGCACCCATTTTCCAGGAAACAGGAGTTTTCCCGGAGTAGCCAGCTAGTGGGTCTGCTAAAGCCCTTTCAGCCACACATGCCCCACGTACTCACTAGCTCCCGCACTCCGCCGTTACGCTAGCAGAACCAGCAGGAACTCGTGTTCCACTGATTCCGATACAATGCGGTAATGGGCATTTTTAACCAAAATTTTTGTCTCCAGTTTTTAATAACTAGAGTTTTGCGAGTATACTCACCCATACTGCTGGATAGGACATCTATCCATGTCCAAGTCGCGCTACGTCGCCAACTCTCGCACTTCTCCGTTTGGCCGGGTTCGGCAAAACCTACCCACCATCCCAAGCCGGCCACATACTACTTTTCCGCACCCATTTTCAAGGAAACACGAGTTTTCCTGGAGTAGCCAGCTAGTGGGTCTGCTAAAGCCCTTTCAGCCACTCATGTCCCACGTACTCGCTAGCTCCCGCACTCCGCCGTTACGCTAGCAGAACCAGCAGGAACTCGTGTTCCACTGATTCCGATACAACGCGGTAATGGGCATTTTTAACCAATTTTCTTCTCTCCAGTTTGCAGTAACCAGAGTTTTGCCAATGTACTCACCCACACTGCTTGATAGGACATCTATCGACGCCCATTTCGCGCTATGTCGCCAACTCCCGCACTTCTCCGTTTGGCCGGGGTCGGGAAAACCTACCCACTACCCCAAGCCGGCCACATACTACTTTTCCGCACCCATTTTCAAGGAAACACGAGTTTTCCTGGAATAGCCAGACAGTGGGTCTGCTAAAGCCCTTTCAGCCACTCATGTCCCACGTACTCGCTACCTCCCGCACTCCGCCGTTACGCTAGCAGAACCAACAGGAACTCGTGTGCCACTGATTCCAATACAACGCGGTAATGGGCATTTTTCATCAATGTTCTTGTCTCCAGTTTGCAGTAACCAGAGTTTTGACAATGTACTCACCCATACTGCTGGATAGGACATCTATCCATATCCGAGTCGCGCTACGTCGCCAACTCCCGCACCTCACCATTTGGCCGGGTTCGGGAAAACCTACCCACCATCCCAAGCCGGCCACATACTACTTTTCCGCACCCATTTTCAAGGAAACACGAGTTTTCCTGCAGTAGCCAGCCAGTGGGTCTGCTAAAGCCCTTTCAGCCACTCATGTCCCACGTACTCGCTAGCTCCCGCACTCCGCCGTTACGCTAGCAGAACCAGCAGGAACTCGTGTTCCACTGATTCCAATACAACGCGGTAATGGGCATTTTCATCTATGTTCTTGTCTCCAGTTTGCAGTAACCAGAGTTTTGCCAATGTACTCACCCACACTGCTTGATAGGACATCTATCTACGCCCATTTCGCGCTATGTCGCCAACACCCGCACCTCACCGTTTGGCCGGGTCCAGGAAAACCTACCCACCCCCAAGCCTCACGCACATTTCTTTTCCACACCCATTTTCCGAGTAGGGTATATTTGCAACACACAACATGATGTCGCTCGTGGGAACAGTCGTTCGCCGGAACAAAGTGTCCGTGGTGGGGACACTGGATTTAAAATTATCAGTTGTAGATACAGAAAACCATAAAATTTGGGTTATCTTTGCATATTAATTTAAATGTATCGTGTTCTATTCTCTTCATTTGGATCAAGCGAATAACAGTCGTCGTTTATTAAAAGTTATTTATTTTTATGACTGTTATGAAATTTGATAACGCCTCGCATTTTTGTTGAATAGTTGGCGTGTCATACTAAGTTATTTATAAGACTTTCAAGGGGCGTAACAAATCAAAACAAACAAAAAAAAATCAACACTCTGCATATTTTGCAATAGTTTGGTTAATCACTTTAATTTTGATTAAAGGATTTCAATTAAAAAATACATAAAAATATGCCTAACATAAAGTTTTATGAATCTATTCCAGTTTGTATTGGTGACAAAATATTTGCTGGTAATAAACCTTTTCATGGTTGAAATTATTTTGATACTAATAGTAAGTTGCGGTCCTCCGCGAACGGCCCCGCTAGGAGGGAACTAAAACTGACAGCACTAGGATACCAAGGGGAGATAAATGCGATTTCTTTGCTCAATCTAATGTCACAGGAAATGAGGACGGGGTTTTCAATTTCAGGACCAGATGTAACGCTGGGGTTTGCGGTCTTAGGACTTTGGCACTGAGCAGCGTTGCGTCAAAATCCTGGCTGATCGAGAGCCACACAACCCAAAGGAGAACGGCACACCAACACACTAGCAAACAAAAGGCTCTCCTTCAGGAATGCACATAGATTAGTGGGACAGAAATAAGAAACAATAGGCCTTATCACATCTCTTTGTTTTTCTTTTTTTTCGCTTTCGAATAAAGGATGTACATTATAAGGTTACCCAAACGGAATGATCTGGGGGCCACAAAAGGACCCTTTTATAAACACCTGACTAGCAGAAAATTCACAGGAAGGCTCTCTCTAAGCACACATGGTATTGCTTCTGTCCCTCTCTTGACAAATGACTACGGTCCCTATAATAGTGCCTGTGGAGGCGGCCATCGCTGTCCCAACTTTGCCTTCGGAAAATATGAAACGCTGTCCCACAAGTCAACATCATAGCTCGCCACGCGCATACCACCATGGCCGAAAAACCGAACCTCGCCTGGTACATCAAACAGCCCTCGGAACTGCCCTTGTCGTTTAACATAAGAATCACCAAAAAACAGCAGATCGCGCCATGACCGTAATTAAAACGGACGGTCAAGACGACCATATATTTATACAGATAAGGGAAATAAACTAACTAACTAGGGCGCGACCCTGAAGGAGGGCATCAACACACAACCACCCACGCAAAACTAAAACAAAATACATCCACCCACGCAATGCTCAATTAGGTAGATAAAGCGATAGTTGTAGAATAGTTGTAGAGTAGGAATCCCGTAGATAGGATAGTATAGGAAAAGAGAGATAAAAAATCTGGAGATAGAAGAAGAAGAAGAAGAGTCTTTGAATCGACTGCCTTTTCGAAATTCGCAAAATTGCAGTATGTTCCCTCTGGCTTTCTTTGCCGGATCATTACAGGGTCACTGATGAGGCTTTATTAGCCGAAACTACGTAGTATGACCCATCTCCTTTCTTATGAATGTTTTCATTGCTCTTAAAGGAACTCATTTTTGATTTTTATTTATTTCCCAAAAAGCGATTTCAAACATTGTTAACTGTAAATATGACACATAAAAACAAGATCGCATAGGAGTGCTCGACTGCGCACATGCGCAGGCGGACGCTTGTATGCGACCTACATGATTATATGAATTTGTACTAACTGCATTGCTAACGAGATCGGCACACGATATCTCGGGCCCTCAAACGACTAGGTAGGAATACAATTCCTCCTATGGTGCCTTCCTTCACGTAGGATGCGATAATGACATGTAAACATGGCGACTCAGAATGACCCACTTACGGTCCCACAGAAAATGACATCCTACGTGGAGGAGGGCACCACATTTTCCTAACTTTAACAAAAAATGCAGAAAAGGAGATTGACCTACTTCCACATCCTCCGCGATAGAGGTCACCCACAAACTAAAATAAACACGAACTTGGGCCCGAGACGGCGGAGGCCGTCACACTATACTATATGTTGTATGTACAGAATAAACAAAAATCACAAAATATAATCTACAAGCACGTCCTTGCAGGTACAAAAACTGTCCTACCCAGCATAAGAGAGCGGGTGGGCTTGCTCCAAAACGGACAACACCATCTTTAAAGGACAAGAAAAACAAACACGACAGGTCCGTGGCGGGGCGAGCACATCCGCCCGCATATATACTCAGTAAGCTGGGGGCACAGACCACATAATGTAAAAATGTACATACGTTACAACAATATGCAAAAATCAAACAAAAAAAAATAAAAAACAAAAATACCAATATCAAAATTGATACAAAAAGCGTAGACGACATCCATAGACATGGTGCTGGCGTGAGGGTGTAGATGCAGCTGAAGCTACAAGCTAGAAGAAAGAAATGGATGAACTCTACAATTTTGTGGTGCAAATAAGCACCACAAATGGCTAAAAAACTTTGTCTCGAATCCCCTGATTGAATATAAGGTGCATAACACGTAACATGGAAACGTGTATAGCAATCTTTAGAAACGTCTTCCAAATCGCAATGAAACTTTCAAACAAAATTAACTGCTAAACGATCCCCTTAATGATAAGTTCAAACTCGGAGCCTACCCTGTTACACAAAGCAACCCACACCCCTTTGCGGAAAACCGCAAAAACCCAAGGCACAGCACTGCTATAACTTAAACGCAGCCAAACCTTTAGAATGGAGTTCCAAATTACTACAACTAAACTATGTTGCACAAAAACAAAGGCTCACATTGGAACTGTGCAACATATCCACAGCCCTTGAAATATGAAGCACGCATAGCCCAGAAACTCCTACATTTAAAGATGCCCTTTAGCGACAGGACACATGTACACCTGAAGCAAACGGGAAGACAAAATATAAGCCCCACCGAGACCTGGAAAGGTCACGGCACCGTTTCACAAACCTCTCAGGACGGAGCTCGGCGATTGGCTACAGGGCAAGGGGATGCCCGTGGGCTCGGAGACACCTGAGACGTGAGACGACAAACATGGACGGGCGGGGCTGGAGCCGAGCGATGGTCTCCCTGTTCACCGGCAACGGGGAATAGGGGTACCACCGAACGGCTACGGTGTAGTGCCAGCATGGATTCGTTCCCTGGGACCCCACCAGCTGACGACCCGCGACACGGGGAAACTGGAAAACAACAACAATCCGCGAATGAAGTCACCTAACTCCCAATCGGCTAGCTGATAACTGTCAAGCAGACAGGAGTCAGCATATTGGCAGCCTAGGGAAAGTACCTCCAACTAATCCCAGCTGGCGAACTGGGGGTAGCCCCTATGTGCCCTTGGCGCCCGGTTACCTTAAAAACATCCGTCAGTCATCTATTTATTTTGCATCAGGACAAAGAAGAAGAACAACGTTGAATTCGAAGGGATGTTTTTTATTGTATCGGGATCCCAAATGAATATCAAAGGAGTCATTAAAATGTCCATTTAAAGAAGCATTTAACCCAGCTAATTAAAAATCAATTAGTCCTTACAAAAGAAACATTCTGACTAAAAGACAAAAATTATTCTATTGTGGAAGCAGGCTACAAACCGCATACAAATCCATGCACTTTCCACTTGTCTGGAGCAAAATAATCCGTAAACAAAATTTGCCGCATGACATTAAATTAAACTGGAAATTTCTTCTGACGTAACGTCAACTTTCAACGTCATTTTCCACGTTTTACGCTGATACTCGTAACCGCTGATACTCGTTTTCAGCATTTCTTTTAGGGCTACTGATGAGACCTTGATGGCCGAAACAAGCTTGTCTGGCCCAAACAACAAATGGATTCTGCTATTTTCGTTTTTGAATGCGTTCATGGTTCATGGTTCTCAAAGGGCATCCCTTTTAGCCTTATTTAATACACATGATTTAAAGCAAACTAGACATTTGAACAATTTCCTGCGATTGTTTTTAGCGATTGGTGGATTCCATACATGGACTCCTTTAATAGATTGTTCCCATCAAGGACAATTTATATAGGTATGTTTAATAGACTGTTCCCACCAAGGACACTTTCTGTAGGTATGTTTTATAGACTGTTCCAAGCACAGACACTTCTGTAGGTATGTTTATAGACTGTTCCCAGCCCGGACAATTATATAGGTATGTTAAATAGACTGTTCCCACCAAGGACACTTTTCGTAGTTATGGTTAGTAAACATTTTCCAGCACGGACACTTTCTAAAGCTATCATTAAAAGACTAGTCCTAGCATGGACACTTTCTGTAGGTATATTTAAAAGACTGTTCCCACCACGGACACTTTCTGTAGTACGCTTCATAGTCTGTTCCCAGCAAGGACACTTTCTGCAGCTATGTTTAATAGACTGTTCCCATCAATGACACTTTCTGTAGGTAGGTTTAATATATTGTTCCCAGCACGGATACTTCTGTTGGTATGTTTAATAGACTGTTTCCAACAAGGACACTTTCTATACGTATGTTTAATAAGAAGTTCCAACCAAGCACACTTTCTGTAGCTATGTTTAATAGACTGTTCCAAGCATGGACACTTTTTGTAGCTATGTTTAATAGAATGTTCCCACCAAGGACACTTTCTGTAGCCATTTTTAACAGACTGTTCCCACTAAGGACACTTTTTGTAGCTATGTTTAATAGGCTGTTTCCAGCACGGACACTTCTGTATATATGTTTAATAGACTGTTTCCAACAAGGACTCTTTCTATACGTATGTTTAATAAACTGTTCCCACCAAGGACTCTTTCTGTAGCTATGTTTAATAGAATGTCCCCACCAAGGACACTTTCTGTAGCCGTTTTTAACAGACTGTTCCCACCAAGGACACTTCATGCAGCTATGTTTAAAAGACTGTTCCCGGCATGGACACTTCATGTAGCTATGTTTAATAGACTGTTCCCAGCATGGACACTTTTTGTAGTTATGTTTAATAGAATGTTCCCACCAAGGACACTTTCTGTAGACATTTTTAACAGACTGTTCCCACCAAGGACACTTCATGTAGCTATGTTTATTAGACAGTTCCCAGCATGGACACTTCATGTAGCTATGTTTAATAGAATGTTCCCACCAAGGACACTTTCTGTAGCCGTTTTTAACAGACTGTTCCCACCAAGGACACTTCATGTAGCTATATTTAATAGACTGTTCCCAGCATGGACACTTTTTGTGGCTATGTTTAATAGAATGTTCCCACCAAGTACACTTTCTGTAGCCATTTTTAACAGACTGTTCCCACCAAGGACACTTCATGTAGCTATGTTTAATAGACTGTTCCCAGCATGGACACTTTTTGTAGCTATGTTTAATAGGCTGTTTCCAGCACGGACACTTCTGTATATATGTTTAATAGACTGTTTCCAACAAGGACTCTTTCTATACGTATGTTTAATAAACTGTTCCCACCAAGGACACTTTCTGTAGCTATGTTTAATAGAATGTCCCCACCAACGACACTTTCTGTAGCCGTTTTTAAAAGACTGTTCCCACCAAGGACACTTCATGTAGCTATGTTTAAAAGACTGTTCCCAGCATGGACACTTCATGTAGCTATGTTTAATAGAATGTTCCAAGCATGGACACTTTTTGTAGCTATGTTTAATAGAATGTTCCCACCAAGGACACTTTCTGTAGCCGTTTTAACAGACTGTTCCCACCAAGGACACTTCATGTAGTTATGTTTAATAGACTGTTCCCAGCATGGACACTTTTTGTAGCTATGTTTAATAGAATGTTCCCACCAAGGACACTTTCTGTAGCCATTTTTAACAGACTGTTCCCACCAAGGACACTTCACGTAGCTATGTTTAATAGACTGTTCCCAGCATGGACACTTTTTGTACTTATGTTTAATAGGCTGTTTCCAGCACGGACACTTCTGTATATATGTTTAATAGACTGTTTCCAACAAGGACTCTTTCTATACGTATGTTTAATAAACTGTTCCCACCAAGGACACTTTCTGTAGCTGTTTCATAGAATGTCCCCACCAAGGACACTTTCTGTAGCCGTTTTTAACAGAC
The DNA here is from genome assembly GCA_963580285.1 of Lucinisca nassula. Taxonomy (NCBI): domain Eukaryota; kingdom Metazoa; phylum Mollusca; class Bivalvia; order Lucinida; family Lucinidae; genus Lucinisca; species Lucinisca nassula. Next base: position 42,536 of record CAUZLF010000361.1, on the reverse strand, counting down.
TGTTCCCACCAAGGACACTTCATGTAGCTATGTTTAATAGACTGTTCCCAGCATGGACACTTTTTGTAGTTATGTTTAATAGAATGTTCCCACCAAGGACACTTTCTGTAGACATTTTTAACAGACTGTTCCCACCAAGGACACTTCATGTAGCTATGTTTAGAAGACTGTTCCCAGCATGGACACTTCATGTAGCTATGTTTAATAGACTGTTCCCAGCATGGACACTGTTTGTTGCTATGTTTAATAGAATGTTCCCACCAAGGACACTTTCTGTAGACATTTTTAACAGACTGTTCCCACCAAGGACACTTCATGTAGCTATGTTTATTAGACTGTTCCCAGCATGGACACTTCATGTAGCTATGTTTAATAGAATGTTCCCACCAAGGACACTTTCTGTAGCCGTTTTTAACAGACTGTTCCCACCAAGGAACTTCATGTAGCTATATTTAATAGACTGTTCCCAGCATGGACACTTTTTGTGGCTATGTTTAATAGAATGTTCCCACCAAGGACACTTTCTGTAGCCATTTTTAACAGACTGTTCCCACCAAGGACACTTCATGTAGCTATGTTTAATAGACTGTTCCCAGCATGGACACTTTTTGTAGCTATGTTTAATAGGCTGTTTCCAGCACGGACACTTCTGTATATATGTTTAATAGACTGTTTCCAACAAGGACTCTTTCTATACGTATGTTTAATAAACTGTTCCCACCAAGGACACTTTCTGTAGCTATGTTTAATAGAATGTCCCCACCAAGGACACTTTCTGTAGCCGTTTTTAAAAGACTGTTCCCACCAAGGACACTTCATGTAGCTATGTTTAAAAGACTGTTCCCAGCATGGACACTTCATGTAGCTATGTTTAATAGAATGTTCCAAGCATGGACACTTTTTGTAGCTATGTTTAATAGAATGTTCCCACCAAGGACACTTTCTGTAGCCGTTTTTAACAGACTGTTCCCACCAAGGACACTTCATGTAGTTATGTTTAATAGACTGTTCCCAGCATGGACACTTTTTGTAGCTATGTTTAATAGAATGTTCCCACCAAGGACACTTTCTGTAGCCATTTTTAACAGACTGTTCCCACCAAGGACACTTCACGTAGCTATGTTTAATAGACTGTTCCCAGCATGGACACTTTTTGTACTTATGTTTAATAGGCTGTTTCCAGCACGGACACTTCTGTATATATGTTTAATAGACTGTTTCCAACAAGGACTCTTTCTATACGTATGTTTAATAAACTGTTCCCACCAAGGACACTTTCTGTAGCTATGTTTCATAGAATGTCCCCACCAAGGACACTTTCTGTAGCCGTTTTTAACAGACTGTTCCCACCAAGGACACTTCATGTAGCTATGTTTAATAGACTGTTCCCAGCATGGACACTTTTTGTAGTTATGTTTAATAGAATGTTCCCACCAAGGACACTTTCTGTAGACATTTTTAACAGACTGTTCCCACCAAGGACACTTCATGTAGCTATGTTTAGTAGACTGTTCCCAGCATGGACACTTCATGTAGCTATGTTTAATAGACTGTTCCCAGCATGGACACTGTTTGTTGCTATGTTTAATAGAATGTTCCCACCAAGGACACTTTCTGTAGCCGTTTTTAACAGACTGTTCCCACCAAGGACACTTCATGTAGCTATGTTTAATAGACTGTTCTTAGCATGTACACTTTTTGTAGCTATGTTTAATTGAATGTTCCCACCAAGGACACTTTCTGTAGCCATTTTTAACAGACTGTTCCCACCAAGGACACTTCATGTAGCTATGTTTAATAGACTGTTGCCAGCATGGACACTTTTTGTAGCTATGTTTAATAGGCTGTTTCCAGCTCGGACACTTCTGTATATATGTTTAATAGACTGTTTCCAACAAGGACTCTTTCTATACGTATGTTTAATAAACTGTTCCCACCAAGTACACTTCATGTAGCTATGTTTAATAGACTGTTCCCAGCATGGACACTTTTTGTAGCTATGTTTAATAGAATGTTCCCACCAAGGACACTTCATGTAGCTATGTTTAATAGACTGTTCCCAGCATGGACACTTTTTGTAGCTATGTTTAATAGGCTGTTTCCAGCACGGACACTTCTGTATATATGTTTGATAGACTGTATCCAACAAGGACTCTTTCTATACGTATGTTTAATAAACTGTTCCCACCAAGGTCACTTTCTGTAGCTATGTTTAATAGAATGTTCCCACCAAGGACACTTTCTGTAGCCATTTTTAACAGACTGTTCCCACTAAGGACACTTTATGTAGCTATGTTTAATAGGCTGTTTCCAGAACGGACACTTCTGTATATATGTTTAATAGACTGTTTCCAACAAGGACTCTTTCTATACGTATGTTTAATAAACTGTTCCCACCAAGGACACTTTCTGTAGCTATGTTTAATAGAATGTCCCCACCAAGGACACTTTCTGTAGCCGTTTTTAACAGACTGTCCCAACCAAGGACACTTCATGTAGCTATGTTTAATAGACTGTTCCCAGCATGGACACTTTTTGTAGCGATGTTTAATAGAATGTTCCCACCAAGGACACTTTCTGTCGCCGTTTTTAACAGACTGTTCCCACCAAGGACACTTCATGTAGCTATGTTTAATAGACTGTTCCCAGCATGGACACTTTTTGTAGCTATGTTTAATAGAATGTCCCCACCAAGGACACTTTCTGTAGCCGTTTTTAACAGACTGTTCCCACCAAGGACACTTCATGTAGCTATGTTTAATAGACTGTTCCCAACATGGACACTTTTGTAGTTATGTTTAATAGAATGTTCCCACCAAGGACGCTTTCTGTAGACATTTTTAACAGACTGTTCCCACCAAGGACAATTCATGTAGCTATGTTTAATAGACTGATCCCAGCATGGACTCGTTTTGTAGCTATGTTTAATAGAATGTTCCCACCAAGGACACTTTCTGTAGCCGTTTTTGGCTCACCTGTCACGTAGCAAGGGCAAGTGGTCAACTACATAATTCCTGCCAATCATGCCCCTCGGTGCCAAATGGGCCACACCCTAGGGCCCCTTCGCTCCCATAGACTAATAATGGAAAAAAGGTTCAAAAATCTTCTTCTCTGAAACCACCTGGCCCAGAGCTTAGATATTAAGCATGTAGCAAGGGCAAGTGGTCAACTACATAATTCCTGCCAATCATGCCCCTCGGTGCCAAATGGGCCACACCCTAGGGCCCCTTCGCTCCCATAGACTAATAATGGAAAAAAAGCTTCAAAAATCTTCTTCTCTGAAACCACAAGGCCCAGAGCTTAGATATTTAGCATGTAGCAATGGCAAGTGGTCACCTACATAATTCCTGCCAATCATGCCCCTGGGTTCAAAAAGGGCCACGCCCCGGGGCCCCTTCTCTCCCATAGACTCATAATGGAAGAAAAGCTTCAAAAATCTTCTTCTCTAAAACCACAGGGCCCAGAGCTTATATATTTAGCATGTAGCAATGGCAGGTGGTCACCTACATAATTCCTGCCAATCATGCCCCTGGGTTCCAAATGTGCCACGCCGCGGGGCCCCTTCGCTCCCATAGACTCATAATGGAAAAAAAGCTTTAAAAAATCTTCTTCTCTGAAACCACAGGGCCCAGAGCTTAGATATTTAGCTTGTAGCAATGGCAAGTGGTCACCTACATAATTCCTGCCAATCATGCCCCTGGGTTCAAAAAGGGCCACGCCCTGGGGCCCCTTCGCTCCCATAGACTCATAATGGAAAAAAAGCTTCAAAAATCTTCTTCTCTAAAACCACAGGGCCCAGAGCTTATATATTTAGCATGTAACAAAGGCAGGTGGTCACCTACATAATTCCTGCCAATCATGCCCCTGGGTTCCAAATGGGCCACGCCCCGGGGCCCCTTCGCTCCCATAGACTCATAATGGAAAAAAAGCTTCAAAAATCTTCTTCTCTAAAACCACAGGGCCCAGAGCTTATATATTTAGCATGTAGCAATGGCAGGTGGTCACCTACATAATTCCTGCCAATCATGCCCCTGGGTTCCAAATGGGCCACGCCCCGGGGCCCCTTCGCTCCCATAGACTCATAATGGAAAAAAAAGCTTCAAAAATCTTCTCTGAAACCACAGGGCCCAGAGCTTATATATTTAGCATGTAGCAATGGCAGGTGGTCACCTACATAATTCCTGCCAATCATGCCCCTGGGTTCCAAATGGGCCACGCCCCGGGGCCCCTTTGCTTCCATAGACTCATAATGGCAAAAAAGCTTCAAAAATCTTCTTCTCTGAAACCACAGGGCCCAGAGCTTATATATTTAGCATGTAGTAACAGCAAGTGGTCACCTACATAATTCCTGCCAATCATGCCCCTGGTGTCCAAACGGACCACACCCCGGGGCCCATTAGCTCATATAGACTCATAATGGAAAAAAGCTTCAAAATCTTCTTCTCTGAAACCATAGGGCCCAGATCTTAGATATTTAGCATGTAGGAAGGGCAAGTGGTCAACTACATAATTCCTGCCAAGCATGCCCCTGGGTTCCAAATATTCCATGCCCTGGGGCCCCTTCGCTCCCATAGACTCATAATGGAAAAAAGCTTCAAAAATCTTCTTCTCTGAAACCACAGGGCCCAGAGCTTATATATTTAGCATGTAGCAATGGCAAGTGGTAACCTATATAATTCCTGCCAATCATGCCCCTGGGGTCGAAATTGGCCACACCCCTGGGCCCCTTAGCTCCTATATACTCATAATGGAAAAAAAGATTCAAAAATCTTCTTCTCTGAAATCACAGGGCCGAGAGCTTAGATATTTAGCATGTAGCAACGGCAAGTGGTCACCAACATAATTCCTGCCAATCATGCCCCTGGGTTCCAAATGGGCCACGCCCCTGGGCCCCTTCGCTCCCATAGACTCAAAATGAAAAAAAAAGCTTCAAAAATCTTCTTCTCTGAAACCACAGAGCCCAGAGCTTAGAAATTTAGCATGTAGCAACGGCAAGTGGTCACCTACATAATTCCTGCCAATCATGCTCCTGGGGTCCAAACAGGCTATGCCCTGGGGCCCCTTAGCTCCTTTAGACTCATAATGGAAAAAAAGCTTCAAAAATCTTCTTCTCTGAAACCACAGGGCCCAGAGCTTAGATATTTTGGCACATAGCAAAGGCAAGTGGTCACCTACATAATTCCTGCCAATCATGCTCCTGGGGTCCAAACAGGCCACGCCCTGGGGCCCCTTAGCTCCTATAGACTCACAATGGAAAAAAGCTTCAAAAATCTTCTTCTCTGAAACCACAGGGCCCAGAGCTTAGATATTTTGGCACATAGCAAAGGCAAGTGGTCACCTACATAATTCCTGCCAATCATGCCCCTGGGTTCCAAATGGGCCACGCCCCTGGGCCCCTTCGCTCCCATAGACTCAAAATGGAAAAAAGCTTCAAAAATCTTCTCCTCTGAAACCGCAGGGCCCAGAGCTTAGGTAATTAGCATGTAGCAACAGCAAGTGGTCACCTACATAATTCCTGCCAATCATGCTCCTGGGGTCCAAATTGGCCACGCCCGCAGGCCCCTTGGCTCCCATTGACTCATAATAGAAAAAAGCTTCAGAAATTTTCTGCTCTGAAACCACAGGGCCCAGAGCTTAGATATTTAGCATGTAGCAACAGCAAGTGGTCACCTACATAATTCCTGCCAATCATGTCCCTGTGGCCAAAACGAGCCACGCCCCGGGGCCCCTTAGCTCCTATAGACTCATAATGGAAAAAATGCTTCAAAAATCTTTTTCTCTGAAACCACAGGGCCCAGAGCTTAGATAATTAGCATGTGGCAATGGCAAGTGGTCACCTACATAAATCCTGCCAATCATGCCCCTGGGGTCCAAATGGGCCACCCCTCGGGGCCCCTTAGCTCCCCTAGACTCGTAATGGAAAAAAGCTTCAAAAATCTTCTTCTCTGAAACCACAGGGCCCAGAGCTAGATATATAGCATGTGGCAATGACAAGTGGTCACCTGCATAAATCCTGCCAATCATGCCCCTCGGGTCAAAATGGGCCACACCCTGGGACCCCCTTAGCTCCCATAGACTCAAAATGGAGAAAAGCCTCAAAAATCTTCTTCTCTGAAACCATAGGGCCCAGAGCTTAGATATTTAGCATGTAGCAACGGCAAGTGATCACCTACATATTTCCTGCTAATCATGCCCCTGGGGTCCAAATGGGCCACGCCCCGGTGCCCCTTAGCTCCCATAGACTCTAAATCGAAGAAAGCTTAAAAAATCTTCTTCTCAGAAACTGTGAAGCACAGAACTTAGATATTTAGTCCAAATTGTCCAAATCCTGTGGCCCCTTAACTCCAACAAACTTATAATGGAAAAAAGCTTCAAACATCTTCTTTGAAACCATGAAATACAGACCTTAGATATTTAGTATATAGCAACACAAAATGGTCACCTATATAAATCCTGCCAACCATGCCCTTTGGGTCAAAATTGGCCAAGCCCCAGGGCTCATTAGCTTCTATAGACTTATACTGGAAAAAAAACTTAAAAAAAAAATCTTCTTTTCCAAAACCATAAGGCACAGATTTTGTTTGATTTGAGGTTTTACATCCCTGTCAACACTGTATAGGTCATTTTGGAGATGTCTCTTCCAATTTTGTGGGACTTTTTACCCGACATTGAGATGAAATTACATCTCAAGCCCTGTCGCCCAATGAAACCAATAGGGTTTATACGCATGGACACCGCTTTGCCTGAGCTTAGATATTTAGTATGTAGCAATGTCAACTGGTCTCCTACACTAATGATTTTCTGGTACACAGGTGATCGATATAGGGCCATTGGGCCCTCTTGTTAACAGACTGTTCCCACCAAGGACACTTCATGTAGCTATGTTTAATAGACTGTTCCCAGCATGGACACTTTTTGTAGCTATGTTTAATAGACTGTTCCCAGCATGGACACTTTTTTGTAGTTATGTTTAATAGTATGTTTCCACCAAGGACACTTTCTGTCGACATTTTTAACAGACTGTTCCCACCAAGGACACTTCATGTATCTATGTTTAATAGACTGTTCCCAGCATGGACACTTCATGTAGCTATGTTTAATAGACTGTTACCAGCATGGACACTTTTTGTAGCTATGTTTAATAGAATGTTCCCACCAAGGACACTTTTTGTAGCCGTTTTTTAACAGACTGTTCCCACCAAGGACATTTCATGTAGCTATGTTTAATAGACTGTTCCCAGCATGGACACTTTTTTTAGCTATGTTTAATAGAATGTTCCCACCAAGGACACTTTCTGTAGCCATTTTTAACAGACTGTTCCCACCAAGGACACTTCATGTAGCTATGTTTAATAGACTGTTCCCAGCATGGACACTTTTTGTAGCTATGTTTAATAGACTGTTCCAAGCATGGACACTTTTTGTAGCTATGTTTAATAGAATGTTCCCACCAAGGACACTTTCTGTAGCCGTTTTTAACAGACTGTTCCCACCAAGGACACTTCATGTAGCTATGTTTAATAGACTGTTCCCAGCATGGACACTTTTTGTAGCTATGTTTAATAGAATGTTCCCACCAAGGACACTTTCTGTAGCCATTTTTAACAGACTGTTCCCACCAAGGACACTTCACGTAGCTATGTTTAATAGACTGTTCCCAGCATGGACACTTTTTGTACTTATGTTTAATAGGCTGTTTCCAGCACGGATACTTCTGTATATATGTTTAATAGACTGTTTCCAAGAAGGATTCTTTCAATACGTATGTTTAATAAACTGTTCCCACCAAGGACACTTTCTGTAGCTATGTTTTATAGAATGTCCCCACCAAGGACACTTTCTGTAGCCGTTTTTAACAGACTGTTCCCACCAAGGACACTTCATGTAGCTATGTTTAATAGACTGTTCCCAGCATGGACACTTTTTGTAGTTATGTTTAATAGAATGTTCCCACCAAGGACACTTTCTGTAGACATTTTTAACAGACTGTTCCCACCAAGGACACTTCATGTAGCTGTGTTTAGTAGACTGTTCCCAGCATGGACACTTCATGTAGCTATGTTTAATAGACTGTTCCCAGCATGGACACTGTTTGTTGCTATGTTTAATAGAATGTTCCCACCAAGGACACTTTCTGTAGCCGTTTTTAACAGACTGTTCCCACCAAGGACACTTCATGTAGCTATGTTTAATAGACTGTTCCCACCATGGACATTTCATGTAGCTATGTTTAATAGACTGTTCCCAGCATTGACACTTTTTGTAGCTATGTTTAATAGAATGTTCCCACCAAGGACACTTTCTGTAGCCGTTTTTAACAGACTGTTCCCACCAAGGACACTTCATGTAGCTATGTTTAATAGACTGTTCCCAGCATGGACATTTCATGTAGCTATGTTTAATAGACTGTTCCCAGCATGGACACTTTTTGTAGCTATGTTTAATAGAATGTTCCCACCAAGGACACTTTCTGTAGCCGTTTTTAACAGACTGTTCCCACCAAGGACACTTCATGTAGCTATGTTTAATAGACTGTTCCCAGCATGGACACTTTTTGTAGCTATGTTTAATAGAATGTTCCCACCAAGGACACTTTCTGTAGCCATTTTTAACAGACTGTTCCCACCAAGGACACTTCATGTAGCTATGTTTAATAGACTGTTCCCAGCATGGACACTTTTTGTAGCTATGTTTAATAGGCTGTTTCCAGCACGGACACTTCTGTATATATGTTTAATAGACTGTTTCCAACAAGGACTCTTTCTATACGTATGTTTAATAAACTGTTCCCACCAAGGACACTTTCTGTGGCTATGTTTAATAGAATGTCCCCACCAAGGACACTTTCTGTAGCCGTTTTTAACAGACTGTTCCCACCAAGGACACTTCATGTAGCTATGTTTAATAGACTGTTCCCACCAAGGACACTTTCTGTAGTTATGTTTGATAGACTCTTCCCAACACGGACACTTCTTTAGGTATTTTCAATGGACTGTTCCCACTTAGGGCACTTCTTTAGGTATGCTTTATAGACTGTTCCCAGCACGGACACATCTTTAGGTCTGTTTAATAGACTGTTCCTACCAAGGACACTTTCTGTAGTTATGTTTAATAGACTGTTCCCAGCACGGACACTTCTTTAGGTATGTTTAATAGACTGTTCCCACCAAGGACACTTTCTGTAGTTATGTTTAATAGACTGTTCCCAACACGAACACTTCTTTAGGTATTTTTAATGGACTGTTCCCACCAAGGACACTTCTTTAGGTATGCTTTATAGACTGTTCCCAGCACGGACAGTTCTTTAGGTCTGTTTAATAGACTGTTCCCACCAAGGGCACTTTCTGTAGTTATGTTTAATAGACTGTTCCCGACAAGGACACTTTCTCTTCCTACGACGGACACTGCTGTAGGTATGTTTAATAGACGGTTCCAAGGTTGATCCAATTCTGTTCATCCATTTAAGAGAATCAGAAGTTTAAAATTTTTCATGATGTCGGCCATTATCACCTAGTTATGCATTGGTGTGGATCCATTTGGATAAATCTGATACAGGTTGATGTAAGGATCTTTCTGACCAAGTTTGATCAAATTCCGTTCATCCATTAATGAGAATCAGCAATTTGATGTTTTTCACGATGTCAGCCATTATGACCTACTTATGCATCGGAGTGGAACCATTCGAATTAATCTGATACAGGTTGATGTAAGGATGCTTCTGACCATGTTTAATCAAATTCTGTTCATCCATTCACGAGAATCAGCGGTTTGAAGTTTTCCCGATATCGACCATTTTGACCTACTTATGCATCGGAGTGGAACCATTTGAATATATCTAATACTGGTTGATGCATGGATGCTTCTGACCATGTCTGATCAAATCCCTTTCACCAGTTCACGAGAATTAGCAGTTTGAAGTTTTTTCCATTATGACCTACTTATGCATCGAGGCGGAACCATTTGAACAAATCTGAGAAATGCTGATATCAGAATGCTTCAGATCAAGTTTGGTCAAAATCTGAGCATTGGTTTTCGAGGAGATGCCATTTGAACAAAATATATGTCGTAAATATAAAGTAGGTCACCGTGATCTAATTCCACTACAGAGTTTTTGTATATAAATTTGAGAACCTAGTGCCCATCGAAGCTCAATACCAAAAACCAGCCAATTATACCATGCGGTTCTAGAAAAAAGTCGATTTAGTTGTTTTTGCTATTTTTTAGTAACGGCGGCCATCTTGGATTGTCGACCCAGATAATTTTCGCAAACTTGTAAGTCTCGAGTCTGATCATGCTGCATATAAATTTTGAGAGTCGTAGGTGCAGTGGTTTCGGAGAAGAAGTCGTTTGAACAAGTGTTTACGGACGACGGACGGACGGACGGACGGACGGACGGACAGACAAAAAGTGATCACAATAGCTACACTGAGACTTCGTCTCAGTGAGCTCAAAATAGCAAAACAACTAAATTGACTTAGTATCCGAAAAAGCTTGGTATAGTTGACTCAAAATTGGTATGAGACATCGTTGGGACCTTGGTTCTCAAGATTATTAATATCATCCAAATCTGTAGTGAAATTAGGTCACAGTGACATAGTTTGTATTTACGAAGTGTATTTTGTTCAAACAACAGCTCTTCAAAAACTAATGTCCAAACTTGACCTGAAGCATCCTGGCATCAACCTTTCTCAGTTTTATTCAAATGAGCCCTCTCCAATGAATAAGTAGGTCATTATGGCCGCCATCTTGAAATAACTTTACATGGCTTTTTCTCATGAACAGATCAAACTTGGTCAAAAGCATCCTTATTTGGACCAGTCTCAAATTTATGCAAATGGTTCACTTTACTGCATAAGTAGGTCAAAATGGCTGTCATCTTGAAAAAAAAAATAAAATGGCTTTTTCTCATGAACAGATAAACAGAATTTGATGAAACTTGGTCAGAAGCATCCATATAATTATGGACCAGTCTCAAATTTATGCAAATTTATCCAGTGCATAAGTAGGTCAAAATGGCTGACATCATAAAAAAACTTCATACAACTTCTCATGAACCTTTGATTGGAATTTGATCAAACTTGGTCATTAGCATCCTGACATTGATCTTTCTCTGATTTGTTCAAATGTTTCTGCTCCAGTTCATAAGCAGGTCATATTATGGCTGACATGGTGGAAATTTTCAAATGGATTTTTCTCATGGATTTTGATCACACTCGGTCAGTTACATCCTGACATCGACCTTGTTCAGATTCGTTCAGCTGGTTCCACTATGTAGGTCATAATGGCCAATTGTGGAAAACTTCAAATTGTTTATTCTGAGGAAGTGTTGAACAGACTTGTACTCAGGTTAGCGATTCAGGACCATAATGGTCCTCTTGTTGTTTTTAGCTCACCAGAGCCGAAGGCTCCGGGGGAGCTTATAGGATAGGCAGTTGTCCGGCGTCGTCGTCGTTGTCGTCGTCTGACGTCAACACTTTCAAACATCTTCTTCTCTGAAGCCACTGGACCGATTCAGCCCAAATTTCATCTGTAGCATCCTTGTGTTGGGGGATTGAAAGTTTGTGTTTTTTATGAAATTCGGCTTATTGGTTTGGTTGCTATGGCAACTTAGAGTTTCCATAGACTTATAATGGGGAAAATTGAAAAATGGCATTTACTGCCAAGCCACTGCAGATATTTTGACAAAACTTTCATAGAAATATTCCTTAGGCAATCTACTATCTGCCATATGATTTTAGGCCTACTGCTCATTTGTATTGGTTGCCATGGAAACCAAAATGAAAAAAATAGAAAAAAAAAATACTTAAAAAATCATCTTCTCAGAAACTGTATGCTCTATGAGGCTGAAAATTTATGGAAATATTCACCATATTTGCATTTACAGGTTTTGTGTTTTTTATGAAATTCGGCTCTTTAGTTTGGTTGCTATGGCAACTTAGATTTTCCATAGACTTATAATGGGGAAAATTGAAAAATGGCATTAACTACAAAGCCTTTGCAGATATTTTGACAAAACTTTCATAGAAATGTTCCTTTAGTAAACTTCTCTCAGCCATATGCTGTTATGTCAACCTGGGGGTCCAGTAGGTTGTGCCGGGGCCATGCCCTGCCGCCAGTACTTCATAAAATGACTTATATCTCAGAAACCTTACAGATCCCCACCCCTAAACCATATATATTCTTGTTCCTATTGATAAGACGCATTCAGTGACACCAACCTGGAGGTCCTCCGGGATGTGCCGAGGCCATGCCCCACCCCCTCCACTTCATAAAAGGCACAATATCTCGGAAACCATTCAGATCCCCACCCCTGAACCCTATATACTCTTGTTCCTTATGATAAGAAGCATTCAGTGACATCAAACTGGGGGTCCCCCGGGATGCGCCGGGGCCATGTCCCGCCCCTCCATTTCATAAAAGGCCCAATATCTCGGAAACCTTACAGATCCCCACCCCTAAACCATATATATTCTTGCTCCTTATGATAAGACGCATTCATTGACCCCAAATTGGGGGTCTTCCGGGGTGCGCCGGAGCCATGCCCCACACCTTCACTTCACAAAAGGCCATATATATCAGAAACTGTTCAGATCCCCACCCCTAAACCATATATGTTCTTGTTCATTATGATGAGACACATTCAGTGACACCAACCTGGGGGTCCCCAGGAATGTGCTGGGGCCATGCCCCACCCCCTCCATTTCATAATATCACAATATCTCGGAAACCTTACAGATCCCCACCCCTAAACCATATATATTCTTGTACCTTATGATAAGACACTTTCATTGACACCAACCTGGGGGTCTCCCTGGGCCTTGCCCCACCCCTGCACTTCACAAAAGGCCTTATATCTCAGAAACTGTTCAGAGCCCCACCCCTAAACCATATATATTCATCTTCCTTATAATAAGGCACGTTCATTGACACCAGCTTGTGAGTCCCCGGGGCATGCCCGGGCCTTGCTCCACCGCTTGACTTCATTAAAAGCCACATATCTCAGAAATAGTTCAGATCCCCACCCCTAAACCATATATATTCTTGTTCCTTATGATAAGACTCATTCAGTCACACCAACTTGGGGGTCTCTTTTGTGCTGAGGCAATGTGCCCCGCCCTTCCACTTCATAAAAGGCCATATATTTTTAGAAACCATTAAATCCCCACCCCATATTCATATATGTTCTTGTTCCTTATTATTAGCACACCTACTGTAGGGGTGTCCGCAGTGGCCAGTCCTCTCCTTTCCACTTCATGAAAGGATATCTGGAAACCGTTCAGATTCCCACCCCTAAACCATATATATACTTGGTCCTTATGATGAGACACATTTAGGGACAACAATCTTGGGCTTTCCTGGGAACGACAGGGCATGCTCCAACCCCTCCACTTATATCTCCAGCCATGCAGATCCCCACTGCTAAACCATATATATTCTTGTTCTTTGTGATAAGACACATTTAGTGATACCAACGAGGGCTCCATTGGGTCCATGCCCCACCCCCTCTACTTCATAAAAGGCCTAATGTTTCATATACTGAGTCCACATGGATGCTCATTTGGATATGGGGGTTCATTTGGCAGATTAAAATGATATAATATTTAAATACATGGCTGCAATTTGGCAGTGCCCACCTGAGCTCTGGTGAGCATAGTGGCCCATGGGCCTCTTGTTTATTGCACCCCTTACTCTTTTAGTGCAGTATGGTCACGAAACAGTGACAGAATTAATGGAACACCCTATAGACTATATTATATTCTTGTTCCTTATGATAAACCACATATACTGACATAGATCTTGGTTCCCAATGGGTCACCCGTGGGCATGTCCTACCCCTTCATTTCATAAAATGTGCAATAACTCGGAAACTGCTTATGATCCCCACCCATAAACAATGTATTCTTGTTTCTTATGGTAAGATGCATTAACCGACATTGACCTTGGATACACCGGGGTCCCCTGGGGCATGACCCACCCCTCTTATCATGAAAGTCCTTATATAAGAAACCGTTCGGATCCTCAACCTTAAATCAAAATTTCTCCTGTTCCTTAAGACGCATTCATTGACACGGACCTTAGGTCCCTCTGGGCTCTTCCGAGCCTGATCAGCCTGGCAGAGGGCATGCCTATCCTTTCTTCAAACAATGCGTTCTCTCGGAGTCAGAAAATGTTGCGATATTGTGGGCGGGATTTAGCCCGTTGTTTTATTGTTTTACAACTTCATGTCCATACGTGCTAACATGAAGCACAAAAAAGCAAAACTACAAATGGCATTTGCACTCTGTCAATGTTAAACGTCGAATAGCACGTAAAACAGGCTACAGTATATAATTGCAACACGCAACACTATGACCTTGCCCGGAACAGTCCTTCGTGGGCGCCCACTCTCCCTGTTGGAGACATTGCAGTTACACTTATAGAATATCAACATTGCAGCCTGAATCGCTCGCCTGACGTCAACCATTGATATGAGGCATTGTTGATATAAGGCATCGTTAATATGAGGCATCGTTGATATAAGACAACGGTGATACGAGGCATCAGTGATATGAGGCATCAGTGATATGAGGCAGTGATGATATGGATGATGAGTATAGAATGATGTAAAGGGGTTTATGTGTCCCCCACCCCTGATACTACATTTTATTCGGCGGTGAGCAGCTATAGATGTAATCGCCACGGTATAACACAGAGGCAAAAACTGGTTGGTGAAACAGTCATTACTGTGAATATACTGGTTAATATAAAGTTTATATAAAACATTATGGTGCCATAAACACTCATCAGGTCCTTATCATCAACAGGAAGGGAGAAAGAACATTATGTTAAGTATGTGAGGGTGTGAATGAGTGTGTGTACTTCATGTGTAATTCAAGTGTGATTCAAGTGTATTCCACTTGTATTAAGAAAGAAATTTAATTGGGCCCAGACTAATTTTCATTCTGTCTTAACCTAAGTGGAATAGATTGCGAGTCAACTGTCCCTTTAAGTTTGTCTTTGTAAAATTATGTAACCAGTGTTGTTTATAAATAGCAGACTTATTCCATATAAATATTGTAAAGGATTCTAAGTATCTTAGAATTTCCTTTGCGTTAGTGCCCCACAAGTGGACATAGATTCGAGGTTCCCTCGTGTTGTCCCGTCACATATACGTTTTGCCAGCCCCCGACATATGAAACAAGTGTCTTTGGTGGGAACAGTGTATTGAACATAGCTTCAGAAACCGTCCGTGCTGGGAACAGTCTATTAAACATACCTACAGAAGTGAACGTGATGGGAACAGTCTATAAATCATAGCTCCAGGGAGTTTCCGTGATGGGAACAGTCTACCTGACATAGGTTCAGACAGTGTCCTTGGTGGAAACTGTCTTTTAAACATACCTACAGGAGTGTCCGTCCGTCTATTGAACATACCTTCAGCAGTGTCCGTGCTGCGAAGAGACTAATATTCATAGCTACAGAAAGTATCCTTGTCGGGAACAGTCTATTAAACATAATTACAGAAAGTGTCCTTGGTGCCAACAGTCTATTAAACAAGGCTACAGAAAGTGTCCTTGGTGGGGACATTCTATTAAACATAGCTACAGAAAGTGTCTTTGGTGGGAACAGTTTATTAAACATACGTATAGAAAGAGTCCTTGTTGGAAATAGTCTATTAAACATATATTCAGAAGTGTCCTAGCTGGAAACAGCCTATTAAACATAGCTACAAAAGGTGTTCATGCTGGAAACAGTCTATTAAACATAGCTACATGAAGTGTCCTTGGTGGGAACAGTCTGTTAAAAACGGCTACAGAAAGAGTCCTTGGTGGGGACATTCTATTGAACATAGCTACAGAAAGTGTCCTTGGTGGGAACAGTTTATTAAACATACGTATAGAAAGAGTCCTTGTTGGAAACAGTCTATTAAACATATATACATAAGTGTCCGTGCTGGAAACAGCCTATAAAACATAGCTACAAAAAGTGACCATGCTGGGAACAGTCTATTAAACATAGCTACATGAAGTGTCCTTGGTGGGAACAGTCTGTTAAAAATGGCTACAGAAAGTGTCCTTGGTGGGAACATTCTATTAAACATAGCTACAAAAAGTGTACATGCTGGGAACATTCTATTTAACATAGCTACATGAAGTGTCCTTGGTGGGAACAGTCTGTTAAAAACGGCTACAGAAAGTGTCCTTGGTGGGGACATTCTATTAAACATAGCTACAGAAAGTGTCCTTGGTGGGAACAGTTTATTAAACATACGTATAGAAAGAGTCCTTGTTGGAAACAGTCTATTAAACATATATACAGAAGTGTCCGTGCTGGAAACAGCCTATTAAACATAGCTACAAAAAGTGTCCATGCTGGGAACAGTCTATTAAACATAGCTACAAGAAGTGTCCTTTGTGGGAACAGTCTGTTAAAAACGGCTACAGAAAGTGTCTTTGGTGGGGACATTCTATTAGACATAGCTACAGAAAGTGTCCTTGGTGGGAACAGTTTATTAAACATACGTATAGAAAGAGTCCTTGTTGGAAACAGTCTATTAAACATATATACAGAAGTGTCCGTGCTGGAAACAGCCTATTAAACATAGCTACAAAAAGTGTTCATGCTGGGAACAGTCTATTAAACATAGCTACATGAAGTGTCCTTGGTGGGAACAGTCTGTTAAAAACGGCTACAGAAAGTGTCCTTGGTGGGGACATTCTATTAAACATAGCTACAGAAATTGTCCTTGGTGGGAACAGTTTATTAAACATACGTATAGAAAGAGTCCTTGTTGGAAACAGTCTATTAAACATATATACAGAAGTGTCCGAACTGGAAACAGCCTATTAAACATAGCTACAAAAAGTGTCCATGCTGGGAACAGTCTATTAAACATAGCTACATGCAGTGTCCTTGGTGGGAACAGTCTGTTAAAAACGGCTACAGAAAGTGTCCATGGTGGGGACATTCTATTAAACATAGCTACAGAGAGTGTCCTTTGTGGGAACAGTTTATTAAACATACGTATAGAAAGAGTCCTTGTTGGAAACAGCCTATTAAACATAGCTACAAAAAGTGTCCATGCTGGGAACATTCTGTTAAACATAGCTACATGAAGTGTCCTTGGTGGGAACAGTCTGTTAAAAACGGCTACAGAAAGTGTCCTTGGTGGGGACATTCTATTAAACATAGCTACAGAAAGTGTCCTTGGCGGGAACAGGTTATTAAACATACGTATAGAAAGAGTCCTTGTTGGAAACAGTCTATTAAACATATATACAGAAGTGTCCGTGCTGGAAACAGCCTATTAAACATAGCTACAAAAAGTGTCCATGCTGGGAACAGTCTATTAAACATAGCTACAAGAAGTGTCCTTTGTGGGAACAGTCTGTTAAAAACGGCTACAGAAAGTGTCCTTGGTGGGGACATTCTATTAAACATAGCTACAGAAAGTGTCCTTGGTGGGAACAGTTTATTAAACATACGTATAGAAAGAGTCCTTGTTGGAAACAGTCTATTAAACATATATACAGAAGTGTCCGTGCTGGAAACAGCCTATTAAACATAGCTACAAAAAGTGTCCATGCTGGGAACAGTCTATTAAACATAGCTACATGAAGTGTCCTTGATGGGAACAGTCTGTTAAAAATGGCTACAGAAAGTGTCCTTGGTTGGAACATTCTATTAAACATAGCTACAAAAAGTGTCCATGCTGGGAACATTCTATTAAACATAGCTACATGAAGTGGCCTTGGTGGGAACAGTCTGTTAAAAACGGCTACAGAAAGTGTCCTTGGTGGGGACATTCTATTAAGCATAGCTACAGAAAGTGTCCTTGGTGGGAAAAGTTTATTAAACATACGTATAGAAAAAGTCCTTGTTAGAAACAGTCTATTAAACATATATACAGAAGTGTCCGTGCTGGAAACAGCCTATTAAACATAGCTACAAAAAGTGTCCATGCTGGGAACAGTCTATTTAACATAGCTACATGAAGTGTCCTTTGTGGGAACAGTCTGTTAAAAACGGCTACAGAAAGTGTCCTTGGTGGGGACATTCTATTAAACATAGCTACAGAAAGTGTCCTTGGCGGGAACAGGTTATTAAACATACGTATAGAAAGAGTCCTTGTTGGAAACAGTCTATTAAACATATATACAGAAGTGTCCGTGCTGGAAACAGCCTATTAAACATAGCTACAAAAAGTGTCCATGCTGGGAACAGTCTATTAAACATAGCTACAAGAAGTGTCCTTTGTGGGAACAGTCTGTTAAAAGCGGCTACAGAAAGTGTCCTTGGTGGGGACATTCTATTAAACATAGCTACAGAAAGTGTCCTTGGTGGGAACAGTTTATTAAACATACGTATAGAAAGAGTCCTTGTTGGAAACAGTCTATTAAACATATATACAGAAGTGTCCGTGCTGGAAACAGCCTATTAAACATAGCTACAAAAAGTGTCCATGCTGGGAACAGTCTATTAAACATAGCTACATGAAGTGTCCTTGATGGGGACAGTCTGTTAAAAATGGCTACAGAAAGTGTCCTTGGTGGGAACATTCTATTAAACATAGCTACAAAAAGTGTCCATGCTGGGAACATTCTATTAAACATAGCTACATGAAGTGGCCTTGGTGGGAACAGTCTGTTAAAACGGCTACAGAAAGTGTCCTTGGTGGGGACATTCTATTAAGCATAGCTACAGAAAGTGTCCTTGGTGGGAACAGTTTATTAAACATACGTATAGAAAAAGTCCTTGTTAGAAACAGTCTATTAAACATATATACAGAAGTGTCCGTGCTGGAAACAGCCTATTAAACATAGCTACAAAAAGTGTCCATGCTGGGAACAGTCTATTTAACATAGCTACATGAAGTGTCCTTTGTGGGAACAGTCTGTTAAAAAGGGCTACAGAAAGTGTCCTTGGTGGGGACATTCTATTAAACATAGCTACAGAAATTGTCCTTGGTGGGAACAGTTTATTAAACATACGTATAGAAGGAGTCCTTGTTGGAAACAGTCTATTAAACATATATACAGAAGTGTCCGAACTGGAAACAGCCTATTAAACATAGCTACAAAAAGTGTCCATGCTGGGAACAGTCTATTAAACATAGCTACATGCAGTGTCCTTGGTGGGAACAGTCTGTTAAAAACGGCTACAGAAAGTGTCCATGGTGGGGACATTCTATTAAACATAGCTACAGAGAGTGTCCTTTGTGGGAACAGTTTATTAAACATACGTATAGAAAGAGTCCTTGTTGGAATTAGCCTATTAAACATAGCTACAAAAAGTGTCCATGCTGGGAACATTCTGTTAAACATAGCTACATGAAGTGTCCTTGGTGGGAACAGTCTGTTAAAAACGGCGACAGAAAGTGTCCTTGGTGGGGACATTCTATTAAACATAGCTACAGAAAGTGTCCTTGGCGGGAACAGGTTATTAAACATACGTATAGAAAGAGTCCTTGTTGGAAACAGTCTATTAAACATATATACAGAAGTGTCCGTGCTGGAAACAGCCTATTAAACATAGCTACAAAAAGTGTCCATGCTGGGAACAGTCTATTAAACATAGCTACAAGAAGTGTCCTTGGTGGGAACAGTCTGTTAAAAACGGCTACAGAAAGTGTCCTTGGTGGGGACATTCTATTAAACATAGCTACAGAAAGTGTCCTTGGTGGGAACAGTTTATTAAACATACGTATAGAAAGAGTCCTTGTTGGAAACAGTCTATTAAACATATATACAGAAGTGTCCGTGGTGGAAACAGCCTATTAAACATAGCTACAAAAAGTGTCCATGCTGGGAACAGTCTATTAAACATAGCTACATGAAGTGTCCTTGATGGGAACAGTCTGTTAAAAATGGCTACAGAAAGTGTCCTTGGTGGGAACATTCTATTAAACATAGCTACAAAAAGTGTCCATGCTGGGAACATTCTATTAAACATAGCTACATGAAGTGGCCTTGGTGGGAACAGTCTGTTAAAAACGGCTACAGAAAGTGTCCTTGGTGGGGACATTCTATTAAGCATAGCTACAGAAAGTGTCCTTGGTGGGAAAAGTTTATTAAACATACGTATAGAAAAAGTCCTTGTTAGAAACAGTCTATTAAACATATATACAGAAGTGTCCGTGCTGGAAACAGCCTATTAAACATAGCTACAAAATGTGTCCATGCTGGGAACAGTCTATTTAACATAGCTACATGAAGTGTCCTTTGTGGGAACAGTCTGTTAAAAACGGCTACAGAAAGTGTCCTTGGTGGGGACATTCTATTAAACATAGCTACAGAAAGTGTCCTTGGCGGGAACAGGTTATTAAACATACGTATAGAAAGAGTCCTTGTTGGAAACAGTCTATTAAACATATATACAGAAGTGTCCGTGCTGGAAACAGCCTATTAAACATAGCTACAAAAAGTGTCCATGCTGGGAACAGTTTATTAAACATAGCTACATGAAGTGTCCTTGGTGGGAACAGTCTGTTAAAAACGGCTACAGAAAGTGTCCTTGGTGGGGACATTCTATTAAACATAGCTACAGAAATTGTCCTTGGTGGGAACAGTTTATTAAACATATATACAGAAGTGTCCGTACTGGAAACAGTCTATTAAACATAGCTACAAAAAGTGTCCATGCTGGGAACAGTCTATTAAACATAGCTACATGAAGTGTCCTTGGTGGGAACAGTCTGTTAAAAATGGCTACAGAAAGTGTCCTTGGTGGGAACATTCTATTAAACATAGCTACAAAAAGTGTCCATGCTGGGAACATTCTATTAAACATAGCTACATGAAGTGTCCTTGGTGGGAACAGTCTGTTAAAAACGGCTACAGAAAGTGTCCTTGGTGGGGACATTCTATTAAACATAGCTACAGAAAGTGTCCTTGGTGGGAACAGTTTATTCAACATATGTATAGAAAGAGTCTTTGTTGGAAACAGTCTATTAAACATATATACAGAAGTGTCCGTGCTGGAAACAGCCTATTAAACATAGCTACAAAAAGTGTCCATGCTGGGAACAGTCTATTAAACATAGCTACATGAAGTGTCTGTGCTTGGCACAGTCTGTTAAAAACGGCTACAGAAAGTGTCCTTGGTGGGGACATTCTATTACACATAGCTATAGAAAGTGTCCTTGGTGTGAACAGTTTATTAAACATGCGTATAGAAAGAGTCCTTGTTGGAAACAGTCTATTAAACATATACACATAAGTGTCCGTGCTGGAAACAGCCTATTTAACATAGCTACAAAAAGTGTCCATGCTGGGAACAGTCTATTAAACATAGCTACATGAAGTGTCCTTGGTGGGAACAATCTGTTAAAAATGGCTTCAGAAAGTGTCCTTGGTTGGAACATTCCATTAAACATAGCTACAAAAAGTGTCCATGCTGGGAGCAGTCTATTAAACATAGCTACATGAAGTGTCCTTGGTGGGAACAGTCTGTTAAAAACGGCTACAGAAAGTGTCCTTGGTGGGGACATTCTATTAAACATAGCTACAGAAAGTGTCCTTGGTGGGAACAGTTTATTAAACATACGTATAGAAAGAGTCCTTGTTGGAAACAGTCTATTAAACATATATACAGAAGTGTCAGTGCTGGAAGTAGCCTATTAAACATAGCTACAAAAAGTGTCCATGCTGGGAACAGTCTATTAAACATAGCTACATGAAGTGTCCTTGGTTGGAACAGTCAGTTAAAAATGGCTACAGAAAGTGACCTTGGTGCGATTATTCTATTAAACATAGCTACAAAAGGTGTCCATGCTGGGAACATTCTATTAAACATAGCTACATGAAGTGTCCTTGGTGGGAACAGTCTGTTAAAAACGGCTACAGAAAGTGTCCTTGGTGGGGACATTCTATTAAACATAGCTACAGAAAGTGTCCTTGGTGGGAACAGTTTATTAATCATACGTATAGAAAGTGTCCTTGTTGGAAACAGTCTATTAAACATATATACAGAAGTGTCCGTGCTGGAAACAGCCTATTAAACATACCTACAAAAAGTGTCCATGCAGGGAACAGTCTATTAAATAAAGCTACATGAAGTGTCCTTGGTGGGAACAGTCTGTTAAAAACGGCTACAGAAAGTGTCCTTGGTGGGGACATTCTATTAAACATAGCTACAGAAAGTGTCCTTGGTGGGAACAGTTTATTAAACATACGTATAGAAAGAGTCCTTGTTGGAAACAGTCTATTAAACAAAATATACAGAAGTGTCCGTGCTGGAAACAGCCTATTAAACATAGCTACAAAAAGTGTCCATGCTGGGAACAGTCTATTAAACATAGCTACATGAAGTGTCCTTGGTGGGAACAATCTGTTATAAATGGCTACAGAAAGTTTCCTTGGTGGGAACATTCAATTAAACATAGCTACAGAAAGTGTCCTTGGTGAGAATAGTCTATTAAACATGGCAACAGTTAGAGTCCATGCTTGGAACAGTCTATTAAACATAGCTACAGAAAGTGTGCTTGGTGGGAACTTCTTATTAAACATACGTATAGAAAGTGTCCTTGTTGGAAACAGTCTATTAAACATACCAACAAAAGTATCCGTGCTGCAAACAATCTATTAAAATACCTTCAGAAAGTGTCCTTGGTGTGAACAGTCTATTAACCATATCTACAGAAATGTCCGTGTTGGAACAATCTATCAAACATACCTACAGAAAGTGTCCTTGATGGGAAAAGTCTATTAAACATAGCTACAGAAAGTGTCCATGCTGGGAACAGACTATGAAGCGTACTACTGAAAGTGTCCGTGCTGGGAACAGTCTTTTAAATATACCTACAGAAAGTGTCCATGCTGGGACCAGTCTTTTAATGAAAGCTTTAGAAAGTGTCCGTGCTGGAAAATGTCTACTAACCATAACTACGGAAAGTGTCCTTGGTGGGAACAGTCTATTTAACATACCTATATAATTGTCCGGGCTCGGAACAGTCTATAAACATACCTACAGAAGTGTCTGTGCTTGGAACAGTCTATAAAACATAGCTACAAAAAGTGTCCATGCTGGGAACGTTCTATTAAACATAGCTACATGAAGTGCCCTTGGTGGGAACAGTCTGTTAAAAACGGCTACAGAAAGTGTCCTTGGTGGGGACATTCTATTAAACATAGCTACAGAAAGTGTCCTTGGTGGGAACAGTTTATTAAACATACGTATAGAAAGAGTCCTTGTTGGAAACAGTCTATTAAACATATATACAGAAGTGTCCGTGCTGGAAACAGCCTATTAAACATAGCTACAAAAAGTGTCCATGCTGGGAACAGTTTATTAAACATAGCTACATGAAGTGTCCTTGGTGGGAACAGTCTGTTAAAAACGGCTACAGAAAGTGTCCTTGGTAGGAACATTCCATTAAACATAGCTACAAAAAGTGTCCATGCTGGGAGCAGTCTATTAAACATAGCTACAAAAAGTGTCCATGCTGGGAACAGTCTATTAAACATAGCTACATGTAGTGTCCTTTGTGGGAACAGTCTGTTACAAACGGCTACAGAAAGTGTCCTTGGTGGGGACATTCTATTAAACATAGCTATAGAAAGTGTCCTTGGTGGGAACAGTTTATTAAACATACGTATAGAAAGAGTCCTTGTTGGAAACAGTCTATTAAACATATACACATAAGTGTCCGTGCTGGAAACAGCCTATTTAACATAGCTACAAAAAGTGTCCATGCTGGGAACAGTCTATAAAACATAGCTACATGAAGTGTCCTTGGTGGGAACAATCTGTTAAAAATGGCTTCAGAAAGTGTCCTTGGTGGGAACATTCCATTAAACATAGCTACAAAAAGTGTCCATGCTGGGAGCAGTCTATTAAACATAGCTACATGAAGTGTCCTTGGTGGGAACAGTCTGTTAAAAACGGCTACAGAAAGTGTCCTTGGTGGGGACATTCTATTAAACATAGCTACAGAAAGTTTCCTTGGTGGGAACAGTTTATTAATCATACGTATAGAAAGAGTCCTTGTTGGAAACAGTCTATTAAACATATATACAGAAGTGTCAGTGCTGGAAGTAGCCTATTAAACATAGCTACAAAAAGTGTCCATGCTGGGAACAGTCTATTAAACATAGCTACATGAAGTGTCCTTGGTGGGAACAGTCTGTTAAAAACGGCTACAGAAAGTGTCCTTGGTGGGATTATTCTATTAAACATAGCTACAAAAGGTGTCCATGCTGGGAACAGTCTATTAAACATAGCTACATGAAGTGTCCTTGGTGGGAACAGTCTGTTAAAAACGGTTACAGAAAGTGTCCTTGGTGGGGACATTCTATTAAACATAGCTACAGAAAGTGTCCTTGGTGGGAACAGTTTATTTAACATACGTTTAGAAAGAGTCCTTGTTGGAAACAGTCTATTAAACATATATACAGAAGTGTCAGTGCTGGAAGTAGCCTATTAAACATAGCTACAAAAAGTGTCCATGCTGGGAACAGTCTATTAAATAAAGCTACATGAAGTGTCCTTGGTGGGAACAGTCTGTTAAAAACGGCTACAGAAAGTGTCCTTGGTGGGGACATTCTATTAAACATAGCTACAGAAAGTGTCCTTGGTGGGAACAGTTTATTAAACATACGTATAGAAAGAGTCCTTGTTGGAAACAGTCTATTAAACATATATACAGAAGTGTCCGTGCTGGAAACAGCCTATTAAACATAGCTACAAAAAGTGTCCATGCTGGGAACAGTCTATTAAACATAGCTACATGAAGTGTCCTTGGTGGGAACAATCTGTTATAAATGGCTACAGAAAGTGTCCTTGGTGGGAACATTCTATTAAACATAGCTACAGAAAGTGTCCTTGGTAAACATGGCAACAGTAAGTGTCCATGCTTGGAACAGTCTATTAAACATAGCTACAGAAAGTGTGCTTGGTGGGAACTTCTTATTAAACATACGTATAGAAAGTGTCCTTTTGGAAACAGTCTATTAAACATACCAACAGAAGTATCCGTGCTGCAAACAATCTATTAAAATACCTTCAGAAAGTGTCCTTGGTGTGAACAGTCTATTAACCATATCTACAGAAATGTCCGTGCTGGGAACAATCTATCAAACATACCTACAGAAAGTGTCCTTGATGGGAACAGTCTATTAAACATAGCTACAGAAAGTGTCCGTGCTGGGAACAGACTATGAAGCGTACTACAGAAAGTGTCCGTGGTGGGAACAGTCTTTTAAATATACCTACAGAAAGTGTCCATGCTGGGACCAGTCTTTTTAATGAAAGCTTTAGAAAGTGTCCGTGCTGGAAAATGTCTACTAACCATAACTACGGAAAGTGTCCTTGGTGGGAACAGTCTATTTAACATACCTATATAATTGTCCGGGCTCGGAACAGTCTATAAACATACTTACAGAAGTGTCTGTGCTTGGAACAGTCTATAAAACATACCTACAGAAAGTGTCCTTGGTGGGAACAGTCTATTAAACATACCTATATAAATTGTCCTTGCTGGAAACAATCTATTAAAGGAGTCCATGTATAGAATCCACCAATCGCTAAAAACAATTGCAGGAAATTGTTCAAATGTCTAGTTTGCTTTAAATCATGTGTATTAAATAAGGCTAAAAGGAATGCCCTTTTAGAACCATGAACGCATTCAAAAACGAAAATAGCAGAATCCATTTGTTGTTTGGGCCAGACAAGCTTGTTTCGGCCATCAAGGCCTCATCAGTAGCCCTAAAAGAAATGCTGAAAACGAGTATCAGCGGTTACGAGTATCAGCGTAAAACGTGGAAAATGACGTTGAAAGTTGACGTTTCGTCAGAAGAAATTTCCAGTTTAATTTAACGTCATGCGGCAAATTTGGATTACGGATTATTTTGCTCCAGACAAGTGGAAAGTGTATGGATTTGTATGCGGTTTGTAGCCTGCTTCCACAATAGAATAATTTTTGTCTTTTAGTCAGAATGTTTCTTTTGTAAGGACTAATTGATTCTTAATTAGCTGGGTTAAATGCTTCTTTAAATGGTCATTTTACTGACTCCTTTGATATTCATTTGGGATCACGATACAATAAAAAACATCCCTTCGAATTAAACGTTCTTCTTCTTCTTTATCCCGATGCAAAATAAATAGATGACTGAAGGATGTTTTTAAGGTAACCGGGCGCCAAGGGCACATAGGGGCTACCCCCAGTTCGTCAGCTGGGATTCGTTGTAGGTCTTTTCCCTAGGCTGCCAATATGCTGATTCCTGTCTGCTTGACAGTTATCAGCTAGCCGATTGGGAGTTAGGTGACTTCTTTCGCGGATTGCTGTTGTTTTCCAGTTTCCCTGTGTCGCGGGTCGTCAGCTGGTGGGGTCCCAGGGAACGAATCCATGCTGGCACTACACCGTAGCCGTTCGGTGGTACCCCTATTCCCCGTTGCCGGTGAACAGGGAGACCATCGCTCGGCTCCAGCCCCGTCCGTCCATGTTTGTCGTCTCACGTCTCAGGTGTCTCTGAGTCCATGGGCATCCCCTTGCCCTGTAGCCAATCGCAGAGCTCCGTCCTGAGAGGTTTGTGAAACGGTGCCGTGACCTTTCCAGGTCTCGGTGGGGCTTATATTTTGTCTTCCCGTTTGCTTCAGGAGTGCATGTGTCCTGTCGCTAAAGGGCATCTTTAAATGTAGGAAATTCTGGGCTATGCGTGCTTCATATTTCAAGGTCTGTGGATATGTTGCACAGTTCCAATGTGAGCCTTTGTTTTTGTGCAACATAGTTTAGTTGTAGTAATTTGGAACTCCATTCTAAAGGTTTGGCTACGTGATTGCACTGCGATTAAGTTATAGCAGTGCTGTGCCTTGGGTTTTTGCGGTTTGCCGCAAAGGGGTGTGGGTTGTTTTGTGTAACAGGGTAGGCTCCGAGTTTGAACTTATCATTAAGGGGATCGTTTAGCAGTTAATTTTGTTTGAAAGTTTCATTGCGATTTGGAAGACGTTTCTAAAGATTGCTATACACGTTTCCAGGTTACGTGTTATGCACCTTATATTCAATCAGGGGATTCGAGACAAAGTTTTTTAGCCATTTTATGGTGCTGATTTGCACCACAAAATTGTAGAGTCCATCCATTTCTTTCTTCTTTCTTGTAGCTTCAGCCGCATCTACACCCTCACGCCAGCACCATGTCTATGGATGTCGTCTACGCTTTTTGTATCAATTTTGATGTTGGTATTTTTGTTTTTTATTTTTTTTTTTGTTTGATTTTTGCATATTTTTGTAACGTATGTACATTTTTACATTATTTGGTCTGTGCCCCAAGCTTATTGAGTATATATGCGGGCGGATGTGCTCGCCCCGCCATGGACCTGTCGTGTTTGTTTTTCTTGTGCTTTAAAGATGGTCTTGTCCGTTTTGGGGCAAGCCCACCCGCTCTCTTATGCTGGTTAGGACAGTTTTTGTACCTGCAAGGTTGTGCTTGTAGATTATATTTTGTGATTTTTGTTTATTCTGTACGTACAACATATAGTATAGTGTGACGGCCTCCGCCGTCTCGGGCCCAAGTTCGTGTTTATTTTAGATTGTTGGTGACCTCTATCGAGGAGGATGTGGAAGTAGGTCAATCCCCTTTTCTGCATTTTTTGTTAAAGTTAGGAAAATATGGTGCCCTCCTCCACGTAGGATGTCATATTCTGTGGGACCGTAAGTGGGTCATTCTGAGTCGCCATGTTTACATGTTATTTTCGCATCCTACGTGAAGGAAGGCACCATAGGAGGAATTGTATTCCTACCTAATCGTTTGAGGGCCCGAGATATCGTGTGCCGATCTCGTTAGTTTGTTTGTTTGATTTGAAGTTCAACGTCCCCGTCAACAACATTTTGGAGACGTTGCTTCCAATTTTGTGGGACTTTTACCCGACATTGAGATGAAATGACATCTCAAGCCCTGTCGCCCAATCAAACCAATAGGGTTTATTAGCATGGACGGTCCGCCTCGCACCGCGGTTCCTGGACAGGCTTAGATCCTCTAGGCGGTTTACCAGTACTAGTGAGCGGGCCCGATTCAGCTTTGCGTGCAAGCATCATGCAGCCCATATATTTCTTCAAGCCCCTATGGGCGGGGGCTTCCGATCTCGTTAGCAATGCAGTTAGAACAAATTCATATAATCATGTAGGTCGCATACAAGCGTCCGCCTGCGCATGTGCGCAGTCGAGCACTCCTATGCGATCTTGTTTTTATGTGTCATATTTACAGTTAACAATGTTTGAAACAGGCTGATCTGCACCTTAGCTGTTCACATAGACATTTGGCAGGTTTCCTTTTTTTTTTTTTTCTCTCTTGCAAGTAGGCTGAAAATAGATCATTCATTATGCGGGTCCTATTTTATGAAAGTATTATTATGTTGAGGGTGTGTCATTGCACTCTTATTCTGTTTGTATAGTCAAAACACTGAGCGTATGATGATCAGTTGCCTCAGAGGTTGGGCTGGAAAGAAGAGTTTGATGGGTGAATTAGACTGTTAGACTGTTAAAAATTCCATTATTCTTTATTTTTACATGTGGTCGTGAGGCAGCATTGGCCCTGATCAGAAGCTGCATTTGGCACCGTCTGACCCTGAGCTCCTGCATTGTAGACAGTGTACACTCCGCTTGGATGCTGTGTCTGATCTGAGTCTATGCTGTTTGCGAAACCCAACACATGATTCCGGCCCATCCTCTGCTGGCAACCCCATCTCGCAAATGGCTGGCCCTTGACACTATACGAAATTAACATAGTGATTGGTATATATATATATATATATTTTTTTTTTTTTTTTTTCATAAAAATAAGTTAGCTTGATTTCCAAATTTGGTCGATGTTTGCATTTAAGAGCTAATTGTACTAACTTTGAGTCGATCGAAAACCAATCAACTACAGAATGTATATGTAACGATGTAGACCTGGATGTGACTACTTCTATTGGAGCAGTGAGAAGTAGTGAGACCACAAGCTTCACTGTTTGCCAGTCCATTAGCATACTTACACGCTTGATGACATAAGTAATCATTAATGCATTTTTCTTTTTGTACTTTAACAATAGCTGGGACTTTCTCAGCAATATTTTAATTATGCCCCCAAGTTTTGGCATACCTTAAAAATTCTAAAACTTTTCTTCAGTGATGGCCCTTTGAAAATTTCGACATTTATGGGCAAGCATATGGTGGAAGCATAGTATTTAGGAGTTCTACTAGTGTAGAATTTGTTTCTGTAGCCGTTTATATAAGTGTATTGTATTATCTAGAAAAAGTAACCCTCTAAATAAATAAAAAAAGAAGAAGCTACATTGACATACATTACGAGAGCACGCCAGTTTAGATATATTGTAACCTTTATCGCTAAAAAGATGAAAATTCTTAGATGAGGGGTTGTGATATTTTTTCTTGTTCTGCTCGGAATTTGGGTTGTGGGTACTCGTTAGGGCCGCCTAATCGCGGCGGTTCTGGCGGGTACCTGCACTCTGTGTTTCGGAGCAGAGATAGGAGGAACAAGATTGCCACTGTGAACCCCAGTTTTACTACGCAAAAGTGGGGTTCAAGGGGGGTCAAAATTATATAGGCGTGCTCTCGCGATGGCATTGAAACCTCTATAAGAGCTACATTAGCATAGGATTGAAGCTAGTTTTTCTCTGGTAAAAGTAACCAATAAAAAGGACACAGTGCTGTTCTGGTGCGGTCTTTGTGGAGGAATAGATGTCATGCAGATAGAAAGTTTTAAACAACAGGATTTCTATCTTGCGTTCTTTCCCCCCCTCTCTCCCTCTTGTATATATATACATGTATGTATATTACACATATATATGTGTATATACATGTAAGTACTCTACACTTCCTGCAGGGACTGCGCTAGAACAGGACTGAAAAAAAGAAAAGAATGATTCTATATTCCTTTAGTGGTATAGATATACGGTTGTTATCTCTGTGATTTCTCTCTCTAACTTGATTGTGACATGTATGACCTACAGAGTTGAAAATAAAATTATACAACACAAAAAAACAATGTTTGAAATCGCTTTTTGGGAAATAAACTCTTCTTCTTCTTCTTCTTCTTCTTCTTCTTCTATCTCCAGGTTTTTGATCTCTCTATTCCTATACTATCCTTTCTACGGGATTCCTACTCTACAACTATTCTACAACTATCGCTTTATCTACCTAATTTAGCATTGCGTGGGTGGATGTATGTTGTTTTACTTTTGCGTGGGTGGTTGTGTGTTGATGCCCTCCTTCAGGGTCGCGTTAAGTCATGCCCTAGTTAGTTAGTTTATTTCCCTTATCTGTATAAATATATGGTTGTCTCGACCGTCCGTTTTAATTACGGTCATGGCGCGATTTGCTGTTTTTGGTGATTCTTATGTTAAACGACAAGGGCAGTTCCGAGGGCTGTTTGATGTACCAGGCGAGGTTCGGTTTTTCGGCCATGGTGGTATGCGCGTGGTGAGCTATGGTGTTGACTTGTGGGACAGCGTTTCATATTTTCCGAAGGCAAAGTTGGGGCAGCGATGCCCGCCTCCACAGGCACTATTATAGGGACCGTATTCATTTGTCAAGGGGGGGGGGGGGGGGGACAGAAGCAATACCATGTGTGCTTAGAGAGGGCCTTCCTGTGATTTTTCTGCTAGTCAGGTGTTTATAAAAGGGTCCTTTTGTGGCCCCCAGATCATTCCGTTTGGGTAACCTTATAATGTACATCCTTTGTTCGAAAGCGAAAAAAAGAAAAACAAAGAGATGTGATAAGGCCTATTGTTTCTTATTTCTGTCCCACTAATCTATGTGCATTCCTGAAGGAGAGCCTTTTGTTTGCTAGTGTGTTGGTGTGCCGTTCTCCTTTGGGTTGTGTGGATCTCGATCAGCCAGGATTTTGACGCAACGCTGCTCAGTGCCAAAGTCCTAAGACCGCAAACCCCAGCGTTACATCTCGTCCTGATTTCCCGTTTGCCTTCCCCCCTCCGGAGAGGCCGGGCGATGGATTTTCCTTGTGGTGGATCCATGCCCAGTTCCGCCGTGTTCTCGTGTGATCCTATTTCGGGCAGTGTGGCTCCCGATCAGCTAGGATTTTGGTGCAGCGCTCATAAGTGCAAAGCCAGTGGGCCGCAACCACAACGCTACACCTCGTCTTAACCTCTCGCTTGCCACACTCCTTTGAAGGGTGGGTCGGGGCTATGGATTTTCCTTGTGGTGGGTCCATGCCCCGTTCTGTTATGGTCTTCTCACAGTGATCCAGGGATCGCTGTCACCGTTAGGCACTCCTAAGTGCAAAGCCGAGGCCGCAAACCACAGTGCCTACCGTTGACTTTGTTCCCCTTTTCGCCGTGAGACGGCCGCCCTTTGATCACTACGCTCCTTTTTGGTTGGTAGCGTCTCAGGTGCGGTTAAATCATTTATTGTTTCTGAAATCGGGTCTGTAACGGTTTTGGTTTCAGGCATGTTTGTGTGTAACCTCGTACGGGGTGTGTCTCTCGTAACAGTGCAATAAATTTAGTCTGCGCCCTTAGCTTTCCCCTATATTTTGTCCAGGTAGTTTGTTTTCTCAAAGAAATTGAAAACCGCGTCCCTCATTTCCTGTGACATTAGATTGAGCAAAGAAATCGCGTTTATCTCCCCTTGGTATCCTAGTGCTGTCAGTTCTCCCTTTAGTTCCCTCCTAGCGGGGCCGTGTGCGGGGCACTCTGCGAGGTAGTGTTGAACACTCTCCACCCCGCCACAGTGCCCGCATAATGGATCGGCTGCGTTATAGAAGATGTTGTGTGCATTTAGTCCGTTGACCCCAAGTCTAAGTCGTGTATATATGCGATCGAGCTTTCGGCTGTCGCTGTATTGAACTATTTTCGGGGTCAAGGACTGGCAGATCGAGTGTCTGAATCCGTGTTGTCCCTGCCATATGCGCGCCCATTCCTTTTTGATGCTAAAATAATAATAATAATCGACCTTATTTATAGAGGGTAATACATTTAGTACTAGTACTAATCTTCCATGTGGCCCTCTTTTTCTGGTACCAGTACTAAGCAATGTGGATAAAGTTTCTTGCTCAAGGAAACAACACGTGGCGCTTGCGAGGATCGAACCGGCTACCTCTCGATTTCAAATCCGATGCTTTACCACTGCGCCACAGCGCTCCACACACTAGCCTTAATGATTGTGTAGACTTCTTGTGGGGTGGGGAGGTAGTCAAGTTCCTTCCCCCGGGTCAGAGCTTCTTTGGCCAGCGTGTCTGCGCGCTCATTCCCCTGCACGTCGTAGAGTAGACTGTGAGGTGCTGGTTAAGTTTGAATTTTTGGTCGAAATTTAATTCTGGTATTGTGAAAGCGCACCCAGTTTCTTTTTTGTCAGCATCTTTGCTTCCATCTTCTTTCGCGGAGGACCGCAACTTACTATTAGTATCAAAATAATTTCAACTATGAAAAGGTTTATTACCAGCAAATATTTTGTCACCAATACAAACTGGAATAGATTCATATAACTTTATGTTAGGCATATTTTTATGTATTTTTTAATTGAAATCCTTTAATCAAAATTATAGTGATTAACCAAACTATTGCAAAATATGCAGAGTGTTGATTTTTTTTTTTTGTTTGTTTTGATTTGTTACGCCCCTTGAAAGTCTTATAAATAACTTAGTATGACACGCCAACTATTCAACAGAAATGCAATGTCCCCAACACGGACAGTGTGTGCCCACGAAGGACTGTTCCGGACAAGGTCATAGTGTTGCGTGTTGCAATTATATACTGTAG
This sequence comes from Lucinisca nassula, assembly GCA_963580285.1. Taxonomy (NCBI): domain Eukaryota; kingdom Metazoa; phylum Mollusca; class Bivalvia; order Lucinida; family Lucinidae; genus Lucinisca; species Lucinisca nassula. The sequence continues at coordinate 9,845 of CAUZLF010000361.1, read as the reverse complement.
CATTTTCCAGCAAACACGAGTTTTCCCGGAGTAGCCAGCTAGTGGGTCTGCTAAAGCCCCTTCAGCCACACATGCCCCACGTAGGCCTACTCACTAGCTCCCGCACTCCGCCGTTTCGCTAGCAAAACCAGCAGGAACTCGTGTTCCACTCATTCCGAAACAACGTGGCAATGGGCAATGTTCACCAATTTTCTTGTCTCAAGTTTTCAGTAACCAGAGTTTAGCGAGTATACTCACCCATACTGCTGGATAGGACATCTATCCATGTCCGAGTCGCGCTACGTCGCCAACTCCCGCACCTCACCGTTTGGCTGGGTTCGGGAATACCTACCTACCACCCCAAGCCGGCAACATACTACTTTTACGAACCCATTTTCAAGGAAACACGAATTTTCCCGGAGTAGCCAGCTAGTGGGTCTGCTAAAGCCCCTTCAGCCACCCATGTCCCATGTACACGCTAGCTCCCGCACTCCGTCGTTACGCTAGCAGAACCAGCAGGAACTCGTGTTCCACTGATTCCAATACAACGCGGTAATGGGCATTTTTCATCAATGTTCTTGTCTCCAGTTTGCAGTAACCAGAGTTTTCCCAATGTACTCACCCACACTGCTTGATAGGACATCTATCTACGCCCATTTCGCGCTATGTCGCTAACACCCGCATCTCACCGTTTGGCCGGGTCCAGGAAAACCTACCCACCCCCAAGCCTCACGCACATTCCTTTTCCGCACCCATTTTCCAGGAAACACGAGTTTTCCCGGAGTAGCCAGCTAGTGGGTCTGCTAAAGCCCCTTCAGCCACACATGCCCCACGTACTCACTAGCTCCCGCAACCCGCCGTTACGCTAGCAGAACCAGCAGGAACTCGTGTTCCACTGATTCCGATACAACGCGGTAATGGGCATTTTTAACCAATTTTCTTCTCTCCAGTTTTCAATAACTAGAGTTTTGCGAGTATACTCACCCATACTGCTGGATAGGACATCTATCCATGTCCAAGTCGCGCTATGTCGCCAACTCCCGCACTTCTCCGTTTGGCCGGGGTCGGGAAAACCTACCCACTACCCCAAGCCGGCCACATACTACTTTTCCGCACCCATTTTCAAGGAAACACGAGTTTTCCTGGAGTAGCCAGCCAGTTGGTCTGCTAAAGCCCTTTCAGCCACTCATGTCCCACGTACTCGCTACCTCCCGCACTCCGCCGTTACGCTAGCAGAACCAGCAGGAACTCGTGTTCCACTGATTCCAATACAACGCGGTAATGGGCATTTTCCATCAATGTTCTTGTCTCCAGTTTGCGGTTACCAGAGTTTTGCCAATGTACTCACCCATACTGCTGGATAGGACATCTATCCATATCCGAGTCGCGCTAAGTCGCCAACTCCCGCACCTCACCGTTTGGCCGGGTTCGGGAAAACCTTCCCACAACCCCAAGCCGACCACATACTACTTTTCCGCACCCATTTTCAAGGAAACACGAGTTTTCCTGCAGTAGCCAGCCAGTGGGTCTGCTAAAGCCCTTTCAGCCACTCATGTCCCACGTACTCGCTAGCTCCCGCACTCCGTCGTTACGCTAGCAGAACCAGCAGGAACTCGTGTTCCACTGATTCCAATACAACGCGGTAATGGGCATTTTTCATCAATGTTCTTGTCTCCAGTTTACAGTAACCAGAGTTTTGCCAATGTACTCACCGACACTGCTTGATAGGACATCTATCTACGCCCATTTCGCGCTATGTCGCCAACACCCGCACCTCACCGTTTGGCCGGGTCCAGGAAAACCTACCCACCCCCAAGCCTCACGCACACTCCTTTTCCGCCCCCATTTTCCAGGAAACACGAGTTTTCCCGGAGTAGCAAGCTAGTGGGTCTGCTAAAGCCCCTTCAGCCACACATGCCCCACGTACTCACTAGCTCCCGCACTCCGCCGTTACGCTAGCAGAACCAGCAGGAACTCGTGTTCCACTGATTCCGATACAACGGAGTAATGGGCATTTTTAACCAATTTTCTTGTCTCCAGTTTTCAATAACTAGAGTTTTACGAGTATACTCACCCATACTGCTGGATAGGACATCTATCCATGTCCAAGTCGCGCTACGTCGCCAACTCCCACACTTCTCCGTTTGGCCGGGTTCGGGAAAACCTACCCACCATCCCAAGCCGGCCACATACTACTTTTCCGCACCCATTTTCAAGGAAACACGAGTTTTCCTGAAGTAGCCAGCTAGTGGGTCTGCTAAAGCCCTTTCAGCCACTCATGTACCACGTACTCGCTAGCTCCCGCACTCCGCCGTTACCCTAGCAGAACCAGCAGGAACTCGTGTTCCACTGATTCCAATACAACGCGGTAATGGGCATTTTTCATCTATGTTCTTGTCTTCAGTTTGCAGTAACCAGAGTTTTGCCAATGTACTCACCCACACTGCTTGATAGGACATCTATCTACGCCCATTTCGCGCTATGTCGCCAACACCCGCACCTCACCGTTTGGCCGGGTCCAGGAAAACCTACCTACCCCCAAGCCGACCACATTCCCTTTCCGCACCCATTTTCCAGGAAACACGAGTTTTCCCGGAGTAGCCACTAGTGGGTCTGCTAAAGCCCCTTCAGCCACAAATGCCCCACGTACTCACTAGCTCCCGCACTCCGCCGTTTCGCTAGCAAAACCAGCAGGAACTCGTGTTCCACGCATTCCGAAACAACGTGGCAATGGGCAATGTTCACCAATTTTCTTGTCTCAAGTTTTCAGTAACCAGAGTTTAGCGAGTATACTCACCCATACTGCTGGATAGGACATCTATCCATGTCCGAGTCGCGCTACGTCGCCAACTCCCGCACCTCACCGTTTGGCTGGGTTCGGGAATACCTACCTACCACCCCAAGCCGGCAACATACTACTTTTACGAACACATTTTCAAGGAAACACGAATTTTCCCGCAGTAGCCAGCTAGTGGGTCTGCTAAAGCCCCTTCAGCCACCCATGTCCCATGTACACGCTAGCTCCCGCACTCCGTCGTTACGCTAGCAGAACCAGCAGGAACTCGTGTTCCACTGATTCCAATACAACGCGGTAATGGGCATTTTTCATCAATGTTCTTGTCTCCAGTTTGCAGTAACCAGAGTTTTGCCAATGTACTCACCCACACTGCTTGATAGGACATCTATCTACGCCCATTTCGCGCTATGTCGCCAACACCCGCATCTCACCGTTTGGCCGGGTCCAGGAAAACCTACTCACCCCAAAGCCTCACGCACATTCCTTTTCCGCACCCATTTTCCAGGAAACACGAGTTTTCCCGGAGTAGCCAGCTAGTGGGTCTGCTAAAGCCCCTTCAGCCACACATGCCCCACGTACTCACTAGCTCCCGCACTCCGCCGTTACGCTAGCAGAACCAGCAGGAACTCGTGTTCCACTGATTCCGATACAACGCGGTAATGGGCATTTTTAACCAATTTTCTTCTCTCCAGTTTTCAATAACTAGAGTTTTGCGAGCATACTCACCCATACTGCTGGATAGGACATCTATCCATGTCCAAGTCGCGCTATGTCGCCAACTCCCGCACTTCTCCGTTTGGCCGGGGTCGGGAAAACCTACCCACTACCCCAAGCCGGCCACATACTACTTTTCCGCACCCATTTTCAAGGAAACACGAGTTTTCCTGGAGTAGCCAGCCAGTGGGTCTGCTAAAGCCCTTTCAGCCACTCATGTCCCACGTACTCGCTACCTCCCGCACTCCGCCGTTACGCTAGCAGAACCAGCAGGAACTCGTGTTCCACTGATTCCAATACAACGCGGTAATGGGCATTTATCATCAATGTTCTTGTCTCCAGTTTGCAGTAACCAGAGTTTTGCCAATGTACTCACCCATACTGCTGGATAGGACATCTATCCATATCCGAGTCGCGCTACGTCGCCAACTAACGCACCTCACCGTTTGGCCGGGTTCGGGAAAACCTTCCCACAACCCCAAGCCGACCACATACTACTTTTCCGCACCCATTTTCAAGGAAACACGAGTTTTACTGCAGTAGCCAGCCAGTGGGTCTGCTAAAGTCCTTTCAGCCACTCATGTCCCACGTACTCGCAAGCTCCCGCACTCCGTCGTTACGCTAGCAGAACCAGCAGGAACTCGTGATCCACTGATTCCAATACAACGCGGTAATGGGCATTTTTCATCAATGTTCTTGTCTCCAGTTTGCAGTAACCAGAGTTTTGCCAACGTACTCACCCACACTGCTTGATAGGATATCTATCTACGCCCATTTCGCGCTATGTCGCCAACACCCGCACCTCACCGTTTGGCCGGGTCCAGGAAAACCTACCCACCCCCAAGCCTCACGCACACTCCTTTTCCGCACCCATTTTCCAGGAAACACGAGTTTTCCCGGAGTAGCCAGCTAGTGGGTCTGCTAAAGCCCCTTCAGTCACACATGCCCCACGTACTCACTAGCTCCCGCACTCCGCCGTTACGCTAGCAGAACCAACAGGAACTCCTGTTCCACTGATTCCGATACAACGCGGTAATGGGCATTTTTAACCAATTTTCTTGTCTCCAGTTTTCAATGACTAGAGTTTTGCGAGTATACTCACCCATACTGCTGGATAGGACATCTATCCATGCCCAAGTCGCGCTACGTCGCCAACACCCGCACTTATCCGTTTGGCCGGGGTCGGGAAAACCTACCCACCATCCCAAGCCGGCCACATACTACTTTTCCGCACCCATTTTCAAGGAAACACGAGTTTTCCTGGAGTAGCCAGCTAGTGGGTCTGCTAAAGCCCTTTCAGCCACTCATGTCCCACGTACTCGCTAGCTCCCGCACCCCGCCGTTACGCTAGCAGAACCAGCAGGAACTCGTGTTCCACTGATTCCAATACAACGCGGTAATGGGTATTTTTCATCTATGTCCTTGTCTCCAGTTTGCAGTTACCAGAGTTTTGCCAATGTACTCACCCACACTGCTTGATAGGACATCTATCTACGCCCATTTCGCGCTATGTCGCCAACACCCGCACCTCACCGTTTGGCCGGGTCCAGGAAAACCTACCCACCCCCAAGCCTCACACACATTCCTTTACCGCACCCATTTTCCAGGAAACACGAGTTTTCCCGGAGTAGCCAGCTAGTGGGTCTGCTAAAGCCCCTTCAGCCACACATGCCCCACGTACTCACTAGCTCCCGCACTCCGCCGTTTCGCTAGCAAAACCAGCAGGAACTGGTGTTCCACTGATTCCGATACAACGCGGTAATGGGCATTTTTAACCAATTTTCTTGTCTCCAGTTTTCAATAACCAGAGTTTTGCGAGTATACTCACCCATACTGCTGAATAGGACATCTATCCATGTCCAAGTCGCGCTAAGTCGCCAACTCCCGCACTTCTCCGTTTGGCCGGGTTCGGGAAAACCTACCCACCACCCCAAGCCGGCCACATACTACTTTTCCGCACCCATTTTCGAGGAAACACGTGTTTTCCTGGAGTAGCCGGCTAGTGGGTCTGCTAAAGCCCTTTCAGCCACTCATGTCCCACGTACTCGCTAGCTCCCGCACTCCGCCGTTACGCTAGCAGAACCAACAGGAACTCGTGTTCCACTCATTCCGAAACAACGTGGCAATGGGCAATGTTCACCAATTTTCTTGTCACAAGTTTTCAGTAACCAGAGTTTAGCGAGTATACTCACCCATACTGCTGGATAGGACATCTATCCATGTCCGAGTCGCGCTACGTCGCCAACTCCCGCACCTCACCGTTTGGCTGGGTTCGGGAATACCTACCTACCACCCCAAGCCGGCAACATACTACTTTTACGAACCCATTTTCAAGGAAACACGAATTTTCCCGGAGTAGCCAGCTAGTGGGTCTGCTAAAGCCCCTTCAGCCACCCATGTCCCATGTACACGCTAGCTCCCGCACTCCGTCGTTACGCTAGCAGAACCAGCAGGAACTCGTGTTCCACTGATTCCAATACAACGCGGTAATGGGCATTTTTCATCAATGTTCTTGTCTCCAGTTTGCAGTAACCAGAGTTTTGCCAATGTACTCACCCACACTGCGTGATAGGACATCTGTCTACGCCCATTTCGCGCTTTGTCACCAACACCCGCACCTCACCGTTTGGCCGGGTCCAGAAAACCTACCCACCCCCAAGCCTCACGCACATTCCTTTTCCGCACCCATTTTCCAGGAAACACGAGTTTTCCCGGAGTAGCCAGCTAGTGGGTCTGCTAAAGCCCCTTCAGCCACACATGCCCCACGTACTCACTAGCTCCCGCACTCCGCCGTTACGCTAGCAGAACCAGCAGGAACTCGTGTTCCACTGATTCCGATACAACGCGGTAATGGGCATTTTTAACCAATTTTCTTCTCTCCAGTTTTCAATAACTAGAGTTTTTCGAGTATACTCACCCATACTGCTGGATTGGCCATATATCCATGTCCAAGTCGCGCTATGTCGCCAACTCCCGCACTTCTCCGTTTGGCCGGGGTCGGGAAAACCTACTCACTACCCCAAGCCGGCCACATACTACTTTTCCGCACCCATTTTCAAAGAAACATGAGTTTTCCTGGAGTAGCCAGCCAGTGGGTCTGCTAAAGCCCTTTCAGCCACTCATGTCCCACGTACTCGCTACCTCCCGCACTCCGCCGTTACGCTAGCAGAACCAGCAGGAACTCGTGTTCCACTGATTCCAATACAACGCGGTAATGGGCATTTTTCATCAATGTTCTTGTCTCCAGTTCGCAGTAACCAGAGTTTTGCCAATGTACTCACCCACACTGCTTGATAGGACATCTTTGTACGCCCATTTCGCGCTATGTCGCCAACACCCGCACCTCACCGTTTGGCCGGGTCCAGGAAAACCTACCCACCCCAAGCCTCACGCACACTCCTTTTCCGCACCCATTCTCCAGGAAACACGAGTTTTCCCTGAGTAGCCAGCTAGTGGGTCTGCTAAAGCCCCTTCAGCCACACATGCCCCACGTACTCACTAGCTCCCGCACTCAGCCGTTACGCTGGCAGAACCAGCAGGAACTCGTGTTCCACTGATTCCGATACAACGCGGTAATGGGCATTTTTAACCAATTTTCTTGTCTCCAGTTTTCAATAACCAGAGTTTTGCGAGTATACTCACCCATACTGCTGAATAGGACATCTATCCATGTCCAAGTCGCGCTAAGTCGCCAACTCCCGCACTTCTCCGTTTGGCCGGGTTCGGGAAAACCTACCCACCACCCCAAGCCGGCCACATACTACTTTTCCGCACCCATTTTCGAGGAAACACGTGTTTTCCTGGAGTAGCCGGCTAGTGGGTCTGCTAAAGCCCTTTCAGCCACTCATGTCCCACGTACTCGCTAGCTCCCGCACTCCGCCGTTACGCTAGCAGAACCAACAGGAACTCGTGTTCCACTGATTCCAATACAACGCGGAAATGGGCATTTTTCATCAATGTTCTTGTCTCCAGTTTGCAGTAACCAGAGTTTTGCCAATATACTCACCCACACTGCTTGATAGGACATCTATCTACGCCCATTTCGCGCTTTGTCGCCAACACCCGCGCCTCACCGTTTGGCCGGGTCCAGGAAAACCTACCCACCCCAAAGCCTAACGCACACTCCTTTTCCGCACCCATTTTCCAGGAAACACGAGTTTTCCCGGAGTAGCCAACTAGTGGGTCTGCTAAAGCCTCTTCAGCCACACATGCCCCACGTACTCACTAGCTCCCGCACTCCGCTGTTACGCTAGCAGAACCAGCAGGAACTCGTGTTCCACTGATTCCGATACAACGCGGTAATGGGCATTTTTAACCAATTTTCTTGTCTCCAGTTTTCAATAACTAGAGTTTTGCGAGTATACTCACCCATACTGCTGGATAGGACATCTATCCATGTCCAAGTCGCGCTACGTCGCCAACTCCCGCACTTCTCCGTTTGGCCGGGTTCGGGAAAACCTACCCACCACCCAAAGCCGGCCACATACTACTTTTCCGCACCCATTTTCAAGAAAACACGAGTTTTCCTGGAGTAGCCAGCCAGTGGGTCTGCTAAAGCCCTTTCAGCCACTCATGTCCCACGTACTCGCTAGCGACCGCACTCCGCCGTTACGCTAGCAGAACCAGCAGGAACTCGTGTTCCACTGATTCCAATACAACGCGGTAATGGGCATTTTCATCAATGTTCTTGTCTCCAGTTTGCAGTAACCAGAGTTTTGCCAATGTACTCACCCACACTGCTTGATAGGACATCTATGTACGCCCATTTCGCGCTATGTCGCCAACACCCGCACCTCACCGTTTGGCCGGCTCCAGTGAAACTTACCCGACCCCAAGCCTAATGTACACTCCTTTTCCGCGCCCATTTTCCAGGAAACACGAGTTTTACCGGAGTAGCCAGCTAGTGGGTCTGCTAAAGCCCTTTCAGCCACACATGCCCCACGTACTCACTAGCTCCCGCACTCCGCCGTTTCGCTAGCAGAACCAGCAGGAACTCGTGTTCCACTCATTCCGAAACAACGTGGCAATGGGCAATGTTCACCAATTTTCTTGTCTCAAGTTTTCAGTAACCAGAGTTTAGCGAGTATACTCACCCATACTGCTGGATAGGACATCTATCCATGTCCTAGTCGCGCTACGTCGCCAACTCCCGCACCTCACCGTTTGGCCGGGTTCGGGAAAACCTCCCTACCACCCCAAGCCGGCAACATACTACTTTTACGAACCCATTTTCAAGGAAACACGAATTTTCCCGGAGTAGCCAGCTAGTGGGTCTGCTAAAGCCCCTTCAGCCACCCATGTCCCATGTACACGCTAGCTCCCGCACTCCGTCGTTACGCTAGCAGAACCAGCAGGAACTCAAGTTCCACTGATTCCAATACAACGCGGTAATGGGCATTTTTCATCAATGTTCTTGTCTCCAGTTTGCAGTAACCAGAGTTTTGCCAATGTACTCACCCACACTGCTTGATAGGACATCTATCTACGCCCATTTCGCGCTATGTCGCCAACACCCGCACCTCACCGTTTGGCCGGGTCCAGGAAAACCTACCCCCCCCCCCCCCAAGCCTCACGCACACTCCTTTTCCGCACCCATTTTCCAGGAAACACGAGTTTTCCCGGACCAGCCAGCTAGTGAGTCTGCTAAAGCCCCTTCAGCCACACATGCCCCACGTACTCACTAGCTCCCGCATTCCGCCGTTACGCTAGCAGAACCAGCAGGAACTCGTGTTCCACTGATTCCGATACAACGGAGTAATGGGCATTTTTAACCAATTTTCTTCTCTCCAGTTTTCAGTAACCAGAGTTTTGCGAGTATACTCACCCATACTGCTGGATAGAACATCTATCCATGTCCAAGTCGCGCTACGTCGCCAACTCCCGCACTTCCCCGTTTGGCCGGGTTCGGGAAAACCTATCCACTACCCCAAGCCGGCCACATGCTACATTTCCGCACACATTTTCAAGTAAACACGAGTTTTCCTGGAATAGCCAGCTAGTGGGTCTGCTAAAGCCCCATTCAGCCACTCATGCCCCACGTACTTGCTAGCTCCCGCACTCCGCCGTTACGCTAGCTGAACCAGAAGGAACTCGTGTTCCGTTGATTCCGATACAACGCCGTGCGTGCGTGCGTGCGTGCGTTTTAATTATCCTTCTGCAATACCTGTCGAATTATGTTCACAAAACGTTTGAGAAATATATTCATGTAGGTATGTTACAAGGTTGACCCTGTTGGATATTTCCTGCTAGCAGGAGATTTGACTCCGGCCGGAACTGGAATGTTCCGGCTGGTCCTGCCAGCAGGAGATTGAGTTCCGGCTGGAACTGCTCTCCTGCTAACTTCACGCACCTTTAC